>QKMX01353776.1:42460-56561 GCA_003401595.1 Venustaconcha ellipsiformis
TAAAGCTACGTTAAAAATCATAATCACATCACATCATCAATCTGTATGTCCATTGCTTTTCTTGTAAGCATAGTTTTTCTTCCCATCATTGATACACTCTTCAAAAGTAGCATGTAACTTCCAAATGAACTGTAAATTTGTGGGAAGGTTTTGAATTCTGGTGTGATTTTCCTCATTGACAGGAAGGGTCTTAGAGAGGTCAGAAATTAGGACATCACCAAAAGCTATGCCCTCATTTGCATCTTTGAGAATACTTTATCTTTGATCAGCTTAATCTTCTAATTTGTCACTGCATCCCCAGGGCAATAGTCTAAATTCTAACAAAAGGGTGTAATAAATCGTTCCATGCCAATAAAAAACATTGTTGCAATTCAAGTTTCAGCTTTATAGCTGTATGTGACCTATATGAGTTTTAAATTTGCAATAAGGTTTTAGACTTTTATTTTGAACCTCTTGGTCTGTGGAGACTAAAAGAAGTCAAAGAAATCATGAAGTAGGATATAACCAATGCCTTCATGGGTATAAATTCGTACATATTTCAGAACACTCTGGTATGGATGGACTAGATATTTACTAGTCTAAGTGATCCTTGGTTCCACAGGTCATGAGTCAGATGTAAATAATAAAAGAAACATGATGTCAGCAAACCATATTGTTAAGGCTGTTCCATTTAAACATACTTGGTACCCAAGAAGGCAGTTTTGTGCCAAGGACTTTGATTTGACAGAGTTCATATTAAAATGATAAGAAAATTCTAAATTGCATCTTTGGGTGAGTACCCCTCTCTAAAAATGCCTTACCTGTTTGTTTTATTGAAACGACCTTTATGGACATCATACCGAAGTTTAATAAGAGTGATTATTATAACCTGGGTTTTTCTTCTCGTGAATCAGTGAACCCCATTGTTACAGTAAAATCTTAAAAATAAAATGTGTGATACTGCAAAATCATATGGAGGTTTTTAATAGCATTTTTATGAAAAAGTTGGTGCACATTAGTTTCATACATGTTTATTTAAATGATTTGCAATTGAATGTGTCATTAGGTGGCCAATTTCCATTATTAGCTTCTATTTATTTGATCCGATAGCATTTATTATGATTGTCACATGATCATTATTGGAACAAATTGCATGGTGTTAGGATTTTATTAAGAAACATTGGCTAGTAATCCTGGTTGATTACCTAATGAACATACTTAATCAGAATGAAATGACACCTTGAAAAAAAAACCTCCCATTTTATAATTGACCTAAATAAATTGCTCTTCTGATGAAATTTTGAAATTTTATAATATTTGTGATATTATGATGGCATTCTACTATTGTTCCTCTGGCTTTTATTCATCTGCCACAAACATCTGGCAAAAGAAATGCCGAATTGACCAACCTACTAGATTAATAACAGTTTGAATCGACCTCTATCACATTCTTCCTAATTTAAGTGTATATTAGCTATAGGATAGATATAAGTGGGATTAAGAAGATTATGTTATTCATGTTTATCTTTTCTTATGGCTTGGTGTTGAGGATAAAGCTTGTGGATGAGAAGTTTTCTGAAGATGTTATATGACACAGAAAACGTACTGATTGTTGGGTATTTTTTTTGGCCAGGCTATTCTTCTAGAAAATTCACATTTGCTAGCCAACAACTCCCAGAGAAATGGAATATGTGAGGTTCTATATGCAGCAGCCTGGATTTGTGGAGAGTTTGCAGAGTGAGTACCCTTTTGTAACTTTAATGTTTTCCAATAATAATACATTGACAATTATTATTAATGGGGTACCAAGTTTTATAGACTGCAATGATTGCTGCATTGATGAATTTCAGGATTGAATTACCAACAGTTCTTGAGGAGAACAGCAAGACCCTTTTTGATCCATGATTTTCATGACTGATTTGTTAGAAACAGCAAGACCCATTTAAAATCCGTGAATTTCAAGACTGAATTGTTAGAAACAGCAAGACCCATTTTTAATTCATGAATTTCAAGACTGAATTGTTAGAAACAGCAAGACCCATTTATAATGCATGAATTTCAAGACAGAAACAGTAGAAACAGCAATGACCCCTTTATAAAAACCATGAATTTCAAGACTGAATGAGTAGAAACAGTAAGACCCCTTTTATAATCCATTGATTTCAAGACTGAATCAGTAGAAACAGCAAGATACCTTTATAAAAACCATGAATTTCAAGACTGAATAGGTAGAAGCAGCAACACCTCTTTGTAGAATTCCATGAATTTCCAGACAGAGTTGGTAGAAACAGCAAGATCCCTTAATAATTCATGAATTTTGAGACTGAATTGATAGAAACATCGAGACCTCCCCCTCCATTACTACGTAAATTTCATGACTCTGGTACCAAGGACTCCCCACTATACTCCTTGAATTTCAGGTCTCAAGTAACAAGAACTCTTCAGGACAAGAAAGACCCCCTGTTACAATCCATGAAATTAGGCCCCAATTAAAATATCACATTTGTAAATCCATGAAAATTTATAAACTTCAAACTAAATGAATTCACAGTACTCTCAAGTTATTGCATCATAGTTCTCAGTTCATGCATTGTTAAGAAATTTTTCAGTGAACAAATAAGCAGGCTTTTTTATTTCGCAGACATTTGAAGGAGCCCAAGAGTACGCTGGAAGCCATGCTGAAACCAAAAATCACAGCATTGCCAGGCCATATCCAAAGTGTGTATGTCCAGAACATCATCAAACTGTACTGTAAGATACAGAAATCAGCTGAGGAGAATGAAGACAAAGAATTGATGAAGGAGATGGGACAGCTGCTGACAGACAAACTGCCTATGTTTATACAAAGTGCAGACCTAGAGGTCCAGGAAAGGGTCAGTGTAGTGTTGTGTATATTTAAAGAAGTTGAAATGTTGAATAGTTTTCTTTAATTTAATGGTGATAAAAAGTCTTATATATGAGGACTTGGTGAGATCTGTGGTATTTTTACTGTTGCAAATGTTCATTTTATACAATAACTATAATCTTAATTTTGCAAAAGTATGACCACAAATGAAATCCACAATTCTCCAATTTAGACTGATCTTCACTTTTAAAATTGCACTTTTACTTGAGAAGCGCCTAGAATATGTGATTGATCCAGAAGTTTGTTTAATATAAAATATTGACCTGCAGTGAAAATTTACTTGATGATAACAATGGCAGAGACATGGATTCCTGTATCTTTACTTGTTATTATTGACTTAAACAATGTCTGTCCATCTGTTGGGTGCTAAATTTTGGTTACATTTTTATATCTCAACTAGTCAGAAATTAGAGGAGCTTGATGTAAATACTGCTTCGAATCTTTGAAGGCATATTTTTTTTTATATGATACATTTTTTTGTCAAATATATTATCTGATCACATTACATTTGGAAAACTTTCTTTGCTACCTCTAGATTCAGCCCTAGTATTATTCTCTCTCTACAAAAGTAGGCCACTCTCAAAGGTTAACTCCCCTTTCTGCCAACTAAGTGGGTACTGTTGTACCCATTTTAAACCCATTTTTACTTGGCTGCCATGCAGTAAAGATATCCTGCAGACAATGCAGTTAAATTCTGTAACCCTTCTAACTTTAATTTAATTATCCATATTTCTTTTTTAGTGGTACATTAAATCAAAATGTTGTTTTATATGGTGCAAACAATTTTCAGGAGCTGTAATTGTCAACTATTGTACGTCTAAGTCATTTCAATAATGGTTTACATCATTTCAATATATAAGATTTACTGCCCTTTTTCTAACAGTAAACCTTTTAAATAAATATATAATTGATTCCTGTCCTTACAATAAAAACATGACAACAAATACAGAACATATTGTCAGTCTGCAGTAAATAAAATGGTATCTGTAAAATCTCACAAATAAGAAAAAGTTATATGGGATTTTGAATGTGACTTGAGAACTCCAATCGTGCATAAATATAACTGTAGCCATGTAAAATATGGTACTTTTATACAACACATTTAATTGTTTACTGCCATGTTAATAGACCATAATTCACAAACTGTCAGTCAGCTAACATAGCAGTTTAACAAAATGATTTATCAGTATAAACTTTCAACATATAAGATTAAGTAATTATAGATGATATTAAGAGTCATTTTAGAACTTGCATATAACTACAGCCACATAAAAAGAAACTTTAGCATGTAACATAAACAGGAATACCCGTCCATAAATCAATTAAATTTGAACTTGACATTAATTATCATCATCAAATATGCATAGAGAATTTAAATATCACTTTTATGGAAAATAAGTTGTGCACATTAATTAAAACATTTTAAGCAAAATATTTTAAAAACTTCATTACCATGGGAAATATTACCTGGTAATTATTACTTAATTCAGTTACATTGCAATGTCATAAATAAAATTAGTAAAACTTTATTTATATATAAATTTAACTATCGCTCTATTAAAGTCATAATCATTGTTATTCTTTTTTTCAACATGAGCCCTTTCCATTGTATTGATGAAATTTGATACTTCAATCTGTTTGGCAGCCATGCTAAAATTGAATGTTAAAAAAAATTGAAAGTATTGTACAGTAATGGATAATTTGCATACTCTTACACTACTGTACCAGTAAGTATGACTCTTAGCAGTGACAAGTGGAGAGAGATATAGAAAAGAATTGTTTATTGTAAATCTAATACTGTTTTGATCCATTCAGGGGGCTAGTTTCTCAATACTGTTTCATTTTGTCTTGATGAATGACCTGTTTACCCTAAGATCAAACTGGGTCATGTAATCTTGGTCACTCATCTTCTTGACCAAATATGATCCATCATATGGTGTCTATAACTTTGGACAAACTCTTTCACTCCTTGTTGCATGGAGGTATCACACCAGATCACCAGGCTGGTAAACATTGAGTGCTTGCTTCACATCATAATTGTCCTTCTGCTGCTTGACTGCAACCTGAAGATGCTTATGAGCTAGGTAGTGACTGTGATGCATCTTCTCCTTCAGCAACTGCACATAGACTTAATAAGATGACACAGCTTCATTGAAAAGGTTAATGCTACTCCCAAATATGATTTTTGCAGGTAACCTTACTTCATGACCCAACATCAGTAAGTTAGGAGACATCCCAGTACTTGTGGTGATGCTCTATATTCACCAGCAAGGCAACCAAGGTTTAAATCCCATTGCTCCTTGGATAGATATGACTTTATCATCTGGGCTAGGGTCATGTTAAATTGCTCTACTTGACCACTGCCATGGGGATTTCTTGGTTTGTCTTGGTTTTTCATACCTCAAGAAGTTCACAAAGTTCTGCAAAAGTTCTGCTTTCATAATTTGGACCCTGTAGAGTTAACTACTTTATGGCCAATCCAGGTATAACTTTCTCAGCAGTGCCTATCACAGATCCTTGTTTCATTGTGATGTATGGTAGGAAAGGATTCATGACTTTCACCTTTTTCATAGTTGTAGCATTAAGATCAGCAAGACTGGAAGCCATTATAAGGGGATAACTTTATATAAAATTATCATACACCTTCCTGATAATCAGTATTATAGTGATCATCAAATGCAGCTACATTATGTTCCCTCAAACCAGGTATGATGTAATTATCTGATGTAATTATCAGCTAAATGGATTTTTCTGATTTTATTGTTTACAATCTGTTGATACTTAGTCTCTTTACCATCAAGGATGATTTTATTTTTACTTAACATATATGCTAGCTTCCCATCAGATTCTTTTAATGCATCAATATCAAGCAAGATTTCATCTTCAATTTTAGCAACATTGATTTCTTCATTCATCCTGACGGTATCAAGTTCTAAAGTGACTTTATACTTCTCATAATCCATAAGTGATTCTCCTCCCTCATGCACAAGACATCCTTTGTTTCTTAATTCCGGTCTTTCAGATTCCTCAGCTTTCTTGTATACACGTTTAGCCGGGATAGTTTTCTCTGCACCAGTGTCTACCACAAATTTAACTCAGACTCCCTGTGCAAAACCTCTGCTAACAGGAATTTTGACCGGTATATTAATGATAGTTTGTTCATTGGTCAATTGCTAAATTTGATGCAACCATTTTCCATTAAGCCCTGGACTGTCTTTTGTCTTGTGGAGTCAGTCCCCATTAGTTTAAACATTTTTCTGTTGTGGGTTTTCAATTATATCTGTTCTGGTTTCTTAAACATTCACTTTTGAAATGAGATAGATCACTGCAAATAAAATGGATCCCGTTGTGACTAGTAACTCCACCTTTCACCACATGACCCATCTTTGTAACTTTGTTTACCGTTCTGACCATTATCAAGCCTACTGTCAGTTGGTTTCCATGAGCTTGGATGAAAACTCTATGTTAAATTAGCAGTCACTTTCTTTATCACTTCTTGTACAACCTCTCTCAGCTTATCAAAGTCACTTGTATGTCTTTCAGTCTTTCTTCTCACTGTTATCTTTGTTATCTTTTCCAGATCCTTGTGCTTGTTTGTTAGACTTCATTCTTGTTCTTCTCCGTTACTGCCTTTGCTACTCTTTTATTTGTAGACTGATTTTCATCTTCACTCACTATGTGCACCTGTATTCTTCTTTAACTACTCGTGTTACATTCGTCTTCTTATTCTTACATGTTTCTTGGAAGTTTACTACTTGAAAGACAGTATCATCTGTGTCTTTCAGTTCTTGAACCTATTTGGCATGAAAGCAAGCTTTATCATCTTTCAACCCATCAAGGAACATTGTTAGTGAATCTTCTTGTCTGATCTCTTCATCACATTTGTCATATGTCATGTGATATAACCTCTTCAATGCAGCTGCACACTCTTTGACAGTCTTGTCATATTTCTGGTCACAGTGACAAACTGAGTGTCAGATGTTTTTGAAGTTTCAACAGTCCTAAATCATCTGGCTAATTCTTTTAAATAATGCTTTATAATTTGCACATACTCTTTGAGACATAGTATAATATTTTTCTCTAATAATACTTACCCATTCACATTAAAGATCCCTTCCATGCTTCCTCACAATGCTATTATCCTTTAAGGTGCCTCTCAAGTCTAAAGTTAGTTTAAACTGAATATAATGTAGCCACCTTGCAGTTTATAAAGGGAGTTAACATGTAATAGTTGCTTTCCTTTGTGTATGAAATATATCGACTCAAAGATGTTTTTGTGTCATTCTGGGAGGGCTGGATTCAGACTTGCAAAGAAATTTATCCTAATCTAATGTGATCAGGTAAGCATTATCAGAGAAACATAATTTGCCAAAAATTTGCTTTCTTCACATAAAACGATGAAAATTAATGTAAGATTTTTGTCTATTAGTTGAAGTTTGAATAGGATCCACCTTGCAGAATGTATCTTAAACAATTTTAAAATTAAATGGTTGGCAAATTTGATAATATAAAGAATTCTTTGTATTTAAAAATCACCTTAGTATTGTGAGCTTGCCTGAGTAACTTCACATGAGAGTTATTGCAAATAGGCTATAAGGCAAGAGAGGCAAGAGATGAGAGTTTCCAATCCTTGTGGTTTTCACTAATGATTATTAATTGGTCCTCAAGGAAAATGGTGCTAATCTGATATAAAATATGGCCACGATGGCAGCCATCTTGAAAACCCTGTTATCACAATTCCTTATGAATGAATGGTCATATATCAACAAGGGGTTTCACTAAAATCACTTGTTATAATGTCTTATTGGTTCTAAATGAAAATGGTGCTGAGCTGATGTCTAATATGGCTAGTTGATCATTATTGAAATGGTACCAAGCTGACATCCAATATGGCCACCCCAACAGACATCTTGATAATCTTGTTATTGCTACACCTCTTACATGGATGGTCATAGCAACATGGGGTTTCACAAGAAGACTTCTTGCTGATCCTAACTTAAATTGATACCAATCTTGAAAATCTTCAAATTCCAACTGAATAGAAGGTCATACTGATGTTTTGTTTTCACCAAAAGATATCTGATGGTGTCTATTGACTTGTATGAAAATGGTGCTGTTTTGTTATCCAGGATGGCTGCCCCACACTTACCATCTTAAAAACCTTGTTATTGCTACTCCTCCTCATGGTCATATCAAGATAAGTGTTTCACTAAAAGTCTTCTTATAATGTCTAGTTGGCCCACAAGGAAAATGGTGCTGATCTGATATCCAGTATGGCCAGTGCAGCAGCCATCTTGAAAATCTAATCTCTAGCTCCTGAATGGAAAGTCATGTTGAAATGGTATTTTCACCAGTTTCTTTTTATTAAAAATGGTGCCAGTCAGATTACTATGGCTGCCACATTGGCCAATTTTAAAATCTTGTTATCACTTGTTTTGAATGAATGCTTATATCAGCATAAGTTTTTGTAACTTAAGATTTATAATATTTTGTTCATTCTAAATTAAAATGACAATCTTGAAAATCTTGTTTTCACTACTAATCTCTAACTGAAAGTCATTTTGAAATGGTGGTTTCGTCAGAAGAGGTCTTTTGTTTTTTAGGTGTTCCTTAATGAAAATGTCAATATGACTTTCCATTTAGGAGCTAGTGATTAGATTTTCAAGATGGCTGCTGCAGTGGCCATATTGGTCAACGTGGTATACATTTTGAAATCATTATCTCTGTTCCTTCCATATGGATGGCTACTTGTTATATCAAAATGGAGTTTCACCAATAGACTTGTTATGATATGTAGTTGGTCATGCGCAAAAATGGTAACAGTTAAACATCCAAAATAGCTGCCATGATTTCTCTTGAAAATCTGGTTTTCACTTCTTGCTCTGAATGGATAATCATTATGACATGGATGTTTTCTCCTAAAACTTAAAAAAATGACTTTTTTATTCTAAATGAAAACTGATGCAAAGCTGTCATCCTGTATGTGCACCATGGTAGCTATCTGAAAATCTTATTATTGCTGAAGAATATAGAGGTAGTTTCAACACTCTGAGGTTAAGAGGAAGAAATGGTCTTACCTTGAATTCCTGGAAAATTCTTTTTGCCTGAATAGACTTTTGGTCTCTTCAAGGAACTTTTGTTTTACATAACTTGTATGTATGGTATCTTCATTTTGTTTTGGTCAAGATTTGAACAGCCTCAGGGGAAAATAGGTCACAGTGACTGACTTCATTTGCATCAATAATTATTGACTGGGTTACTCCCTATTCACCATCAATCCATATCACTAGAGGCAGGATCAAAATTTGCCAAAACATGGAAAGGTGGTTCATTTTTAACAACCAGATCAGAGCATATCAAGACCAAATCGTCGTATGTATTATGTACAAAGAGTAGCATGAGAACACGTACACACATGCATGCATAGTATGGCTGGTCTCACATTATCACTGCTTTCCTTCAGAAAGAGTAGTGATTAAAATTGCAGTATAAGATAACCAAGCAGGCTTGGTTGTCTCTGTCAACTTTTCCCTTTTTTTATTTACTTGCAGTTTCAACAGCATAATATGCAATGATCCTATCTGTTAACTTTTCCTTTTGTGCATGATGACTTCAGTTCTACAGCATTTACTTTCACTAAAATGTGTGGATATCTTGAACTTAGGGCAAGAAGAAGCCTGTAGCTTTCAGGGTGAAAAGATCGAAGGTCAGGGTCATTAACTGAAGGAAGAAAAATTGGTTTCTGCTCAGTAACTTAGTTTTTCATCACATACCTGGATAAACCTTGTGGATAGCTATCATTTCAGGTAAGAAAGAAGTTGATCAATTTTGGGGTCAAAAGGTCAAAGGTCAGTCACTGACAGGAGGAAGAAAAGTTGTTTCTTCAAAATAACATTAGTTACATGTATGAAACTTGAACCAAACTTTGGGGATAGCTTGCACCTGGTGTAAGGAAGAAGTCTGTTGATTTATGAACAAAAAAGGGCAAATGTCAGGTTCCCTTTAACTGAAAGAAGAACAATGTTTTTTGTGCAAAAATTATATTTCTCCAAATAAAGCTGGCTGTATTATTGCAGCACACATGTCAGAATTGCTAATCCATCTTGGAATAACTAGTCTGTATCTCTTTTCAGGCCTGCTGTATGCTGCAGCTTGTGAAATATGTCATGAAGTATCAGCAAAAAGGAGGAGAAGTTGCAGAGGATTTGGTAGAACTTTTTGAGGGGGAACTCAATCCAGTGGCACCCAAGGCACAGAAGAAAGTCCCAGTACCAGAGGGGTGTGTTGAAAAATTTTGATAAATACTATTGTAGCAAATATTTTTCATTAGAAATGTAACTTTAGGGAATTATTGTGGTTTTATCATTGTCTTACAACTTGAATGACTCTTGCATGAAAACTGATTCATTGACTCATCTTCCTTGTTTTACTTTTTGCATGTTTTTTCAAAGATGTATTTATGAGTAACATCTGTATAGGTGTCAATATTCTGTTTTCCTTTACAATTTGTCAACTTGTAAGTGGTGGTTTTTTTAAAATAATAGCATGTTGTTTTCTTAATTTATTTGTCAGGATTGTTGATTTACACCTTGAGTTTAGAGGTTATTATAAGGTAATGACACAGAAGAAAAAGCTCCAATGAAATTCGTATTATTTCAAGCTTTATAGATGCCATTCAGATTCAGTTTTAATACATGATGGTTGGATTGCCCAACCAAATTTCAAGTTAATTTGCCATACATACATGTCATATTTACTTCCTATTCCATTAAGAATTTCAAAAGCAATTGTGCATCCAATAATGGTACACAGGATCTGAAATTTAAAAAAAAATATTTTACTTACTAATTTAGATTGTTTGGTGATAACAACCCATCTAAAATAAGTTCATTTTTATGAATTAATTTTTACAAATGAAAATACCTTTGCTGCCCTGCAGTTATACATAATGTAGCATAATTGTGTTTGTTCATTGTTAATGGATTATTTTTGTTGGTGAGAGAGGGATTTTACTTTATGGTGGCAGTGACAATGTTAAGATTCTGCATCTGAATATTTGGTATTTCAAGTTTATTCATGTAATGTTCAAAAAGGGTTCTTATTAAGACAGTTTGCAAGCATAGAAAAGTCTTCTTCTAAACCCTTATTTTTGTCTTGTCAGCCTTGCTTCAAGCTTGACATCTGTGTTTGTCTGTTAGTATACCCTTCCACATCTTAGATTAAGGTGAATGTTAAAGTATTTGAGATAATGATAATGTTAAAGCAGTTAGAGATAATGATAATGTTAAAGCAGTTTACTTTTTTAGTGTAAAAAATTCCAGCAGCAAAATGGTGTCCCTTTCCATTTCAGGTTGGATTTAGATGAGTGGTTAAATGAGCCTCCCTCAGAAAGTTCTGATGATGACATTACTAAAATGGGGACAAATATATTCCTGCCAGCCGGTGCGGATGACTACAAGTATGCACAGTTATACATGCATTAATACCACCATAATTGTACTGTTACTTTGACAGTTACTATGTTGAACAGTAAGAAATACAAAAATTGGAATACAATTTTTTGAGTACACAGATGCTTGGATTGGATAGATTATGAAACCAGATGGGAAACAGTTACTCAAAATCAAATGACACTGGATTGATGCATATTATATGTTGTGAACTGATATCCTCAATTTCACAAAGCTATTAATTGTGTAATAAAAATTAAATATGATAATACAATCTAAGAGTTAAAAGGTGTAATTTAAAAATTGATGAAAAGCAATAATTGAAACTGAAGGCAATTGGAAAAATTAAGATATTTTTAATTGCTTGAATCAAATCTGTAGGTGTTTATTTCATACTGTTAACAACTTATCACCACTATCTTGAGTTCTAGAGGGATCTTGTTACATGCTAATTTACTGGTGGTTTACATGGTCAGGTGTTAATATCCTTTGAAGGTCTCTTCAAATAAAAGTTTATTTGTGCTCTGAAACTTAACAAGTCTCATGTTTGTCTGACATGTCACATAATGTGGTATGGTTACAATCTTTACATAATGTGGTATGGTTACAATATTTCCTGGAATTGTTAATTTGTTGATTGCAGAATAAATTCAAAGTTATTGTTAATTTCACAGCATCACATATTTGTTAACATGATTATATCCTTATATAAAAACTTTAAGTCCTTAAGATCCAAAGTTTCTCTCAGTTTTCCATTGCATTTTTAAGATTGTATGAAAAAAAAACATTTAATGCGAAATGAAAACTACTGTGACTTTGCATTCAAAATATTAAGTAGACTAAAGCTGCAAACAACATAGACCCTGGGGTACCATGACTTAATACTCTGCAGATTGTTACTAACAAATGTATAGACTTAGATCTGCTAGCACATTATGTGATGACAGATCTGGGTCTGTGCAGTTTGCAGTTGGACTTAAAAGGTGAGTATATATGCTTATGGGAAGTGAATGTAAATAATGCAGAGATTCTGTTCTAATTTTGGCCAGATCATTTCTCTGTTTAATCTCATATTACACCATTGTAGTCATTTCTGTCAGATCCTGATTTTCTGGCAAATATAACTGTGTGATGGCAAATGTAACATGATCACCAGTATATCTGGATAGAGAAACACATGTAATGCCTGGTTGTAAAGTGCATTTGAGTGCTTGTTTCATGCAAACAATTGTATGTTGACCAGTCTGAAATCACATCAGCTTGGCACCCTGATTGAATTGAGAAATGTTCAAAAAAGATAACAAATTGAGATTGGCTGAAAACTAATTGCTGGATAAAAACTTGAATTATTTCTATTTTATATATAAAAATGAAACATACATATTTCTCTTAATTTTTTTTTTTTTAAAGCTGGGATTTCTATTTTACATCAGTAGAGGTTAGTCCTACAGTGTGAGACATCAACCCAGGCATTTATGTTTTGATGTCATTGTATTATTGCCTGAGGTCAATGAAGATAGAACAAGAAGTCAGTTTTTCAGGAATATCTCACACACTTGGCAGCCTATATTGATGCTTTTGTACAAATTAAAGTCATATTGCTTTAGTTGGACTTTGCTACTCTGTTGTGTTTTCAAGTTTTGTTGACCTACATTTCAGATGGCTGGAATGCATTGGAAGCTGAAATTGGTTAAAAGATGATAAGTATTTAGAATGAATTGAAGCTATATAAACATTTTTCTTCAAGATTAATATATTTTTTCTTGTTTCATTAAGAAACTTACTTCACCTTAATCTGATTTTGGCATTACAAGGTTTAATCTCATTCCAGTCCACTGAAATGTAGGTCAGTGGAACTTGAAAACACATCCATTTGCTTGTGTGAGAATTTTAATTTATTTGAAATAGACATCAGAGTAAATAAAGTCCATCTAAAACACTATGACTTTACTATGTAGAAAATTGTCTCTGGGGGCTGCCAAAATGTGAGATATTCCTGAAAATTTGGATTTCTTATTCTGATATTAATTGATCTTTGAACATGCTACACAGTGTCATTATTTAGGCAGTTAAGATGGCAACCTCCAAAACAAAAATATCAGGGTAGGTATCTTCCATTGTTGTACTAGTAGTGAGAAAATAAGTAGAATGGAGACATTTTTGTAGTGTTATTTACACTGTGAGCTAAGCTGTTTTATTCAATCTAGCCCAGAGTGGGTATACCAGTTTATACAGGTCAGAGTATGATGTTCAGTTTGAAAGATTTTATTGATAAAAACCAATTTAATTAGGACCTGCTTAGTCTTGAGTGAGTGTTACATGAGTTTCTTGTGTTGTATGTGGGAGTTTGTATGACAATTTACTTTATGCATTGAAGATTTCACATTGGGACTGAGAGTGAGATCAAGACTTTACTTTTCATGTTGTTTTTTTGCATTGAGACTGAGAAGGTGATTAAGGCTTCACAGTACATGTTATTTTTGCATTTTACAGGACATCCTTCTATGATCAAAATGATAAGAAAGCAAGAAGTGAACCATCAGAAGAAGAACTAACAAAGGTAGAAGCAGAACGATTGAATCTTAAAAAAAAGCAAGGAAAATAGATTGTAAATTTATATTCATGAAAATAGGCAGCTTTTTACAAAAACTTCATACCACTCTGGTGCCCTAGTGGTTAGAGCGTAAGCCTTGGAGTGGGAGGTTGTGGGTTCGAACCCCGGCTGAATCATATCAAAGACTTTAAAAAAGGTACTAACAGCTGCCTC
>QKMX01353776.1:65286-79249 GCA_003401595.1 Venustaconcha ellipsiformis
GGTGTCGATATAATGTGACTGGGTGGGGACATGATACTACATTTCTGTGATATGATGCCTCAGTGTTAAACATCACAATAAACTTTTTATGATCATTATTAATACTGCAGGGAGCTGAATTGTCTGATAAGGATGAAAAGGATGAAAATGATCCATATAGTCATTTAGATGTCAACTTAGATGCGTAAGTACAACACCTTTTTTTTTCATGTATCAATGTTTTATGTGATGTCAGATCCGGATCTGTGCTGTTAGTTAGAAATCATGGGAATAATGAAAAGTGTAGAAACCCTGATCTATTTTATGTTATGTGCTGTTAGCTTGCAATCATGGGTATAATAAACAGACTCTAGTCTGTTTGTGCTTTATGTGATATGTCTGTTTGTGCTTTATGTGATATGAGATCTGGTTCTGTGCTGTTGGCTTGTGATCATGGATATAATAAATGGACCTGATCAGTCAGCGCTTATGTGTTACTTGATCCAGGTCTACTCTGTTAGCCTGAGGTCAGAAGTATAATATAGTGGTGAGACTCAAATCTGTCAGCATTTTATACAATGTCAGATCTTGGTCTATGCTGTTAGCTTGTAAATAACATGTATAATGAACATTGTAGAGACCCTGTTAAGAGTTTGGTGCTTCTTGCATTCAAGCAGGTATACTATGAGTTTGCTGTTTTTTTGGAGATGGATTTTGTGGTTGCTAAAAGTCACAAACTAGAAGCCCCAACAAACAATCATTTGTCTGTAAAGCAGTTGTAGTAATCCTTTACCAGTCCATGAATTTAGGGACCAATGAAAATGTAATTTTTTTGCAAAACCCTGAAAATTAATAGCTATAAATATAAATTAATTTACAGTATTGCTTTCATGTTCTAATGTTTTTGTGTTCTAGCATATTGATATGCTTATCTTAATGAATCAGTATGGAAATGCAAGAAATAATGATTTTGAAAATCACCATCCTTAAAGCTGTTATCCTAATACATTTGCAATGACTGTATATGAATCATTTATGTCTTATGTATTATTTGTTTTTGAAATTTGGAGGAAAAATTAGGAGAAAACTAAAAAAATTGATCAGGGCTGTTCCATTAAAAAATACATTGGATCCAGGGAAGGCAGTTTTAAAGTAAGGTACTCCCCCATAGATGCAATTTAGAATTTTCTTGTNATTTTAATATGAACTCTGTGAAATCAAAGTACCCTGGGTAACATGTATGTTTAAATGGAACAGCCCTCAATAATAATTCTGTTTCAAATTTTAACACTTCTGTGACTGCTCTTATTTTTTTACAGACCACTCAGAGATGAAGAAAGGCTGCCAGTTAGAACTCACCGAATTGTACCAGATACACCAACCAAAGAAAATTCACCCTCTCCATCTGTAGGGAAAAAGAGAGAGAAACATAAAAATGAGAGTAAAGAAAAGAAGAAAAAGAGGGATAAAGATGACAGAGTAAATCTTTCAATAATAGTTTATATGCAGAGTGGTCATAAACCAGAAGAGCTTATTGGATGGTCTGTTGTCCATTTCCATCTGTTGTCCATTCTCTGTTTGTCTTTTAGAACACTGCTCCTCCTAATCTACTTCGAAGATTGCTTTGAAACTTGACACATATATTCATCCTGTAGTAATGTTGGTCCTCAGTCAATAGGGTAATGCTATGACATCCAATATGGTTTTTGCAATTGCCATCTTGAAAATCATGATATCATATCAGTACTCCTGAATGGATTCTCATATCAACATGCAGTATTCACTAAAACACTTTTTATGATGTCTAGTTGGTTGTGAATAAAAATTGTGCTGTTTTGATGTCCAATATGACCACCATGGTAGCCATCTTGAAAATCATGTTATGGCTACTTCTTAATGGATGGTCATATAAACAAAGGGTTTTTTACTTAAAGATTTCTAATGATGTCTGGTTGGATGTAAAGAAAAATGTTTTTGATTAGACATCTAATACAGCAGCCACCTTAAAGAAACTTGTCACAACTCTACTTGAGATGAAAGATATATTGACATGGGGTTTCTAGTCTAGTTGATTTTAAATGAAAATGGTTCTGATCTGACCATTATGATTACCACAGCAGCCATCTTCTAAATCTTGTTAGTACTACCCCACCTGAATGGAAAGTCACATCTTGATAATATTGTTCACTCAATTTCTCTCCAAATGGGTGATTATATCAACATATGGTTTTCATTAATATACTTTTTAAAACACCAAGTTAGTCGTAAATGAAAATAGTACCAGTCAGCCAATATGGCTGCCGTCTTAAAAATCTTCTTGCCACTAGTCACATTGAAAGGATGATCATTACAACAAGACTTCTAACAATGTGTACTTTATCCTGAATGTTACCAAGCTGATATCCAATATGTGTACCACAGAAGCTAATTTGAAAATCTTTTTATAGCTACAAAATATCAGAGATAGCTTTCAACACTGAGCAGTTAAAAAGCAGAATTGCCAACCCTTAAAATTTTATCATAAGTAGTATGAAAATTACCCTTAAAATTTGAACCTGCAGAATAAAAAGCAAAAACTTCAGAAATGTAAAATCCAGATAATTGGCTTATCCTGTTTAATTTGGGTGTGGGTTTCATATAAGATTTAGTGGAGTTAGGGAACCAGCCTAACTTTACAATAGTACTTCAGATGTTCCTTAATTTTTTAATCAAATCATCTGTATGACGACACTGTTGATTATATAATTTTTTTTTTGGGGTGTCCAGCAAGCAATGTTTCTTGAAGACAAAAGGAAAATAAGCCTCTGAAAAAGTGTTAATACTTAGTAGACTAATAGAAATATTTGGAGTCTTGTGAATAACAGTAGAAAGGAACACAATTATGTTCATCAGACATGTGTCAATTTTAGTATGGCTTGTGGCAGGGGATATGATTGCCGTCGTTGTGTGAAATGGAAAAAAATAACAATTATCTCAGGTTAAAAGATAACCACAAGCTATTTAGTTGAATAGGGATTGGAACTGAAGTTTGTGCAACTGTACTAGTGGTAAATAAGGTCTATATGTACTTTACAAACCTTTCAGCTTGTTTTGCATACCAAACTTTTTAAATTTTCCAACTTTTCAATATTGCTACACCTTACTGATAACTGGTCAAACTTAGGGAAACAAAATCAACTGCCGTACTGAGACAGTCGGTCTTGCTTGGGTTGGCTGGTCTGAAAAAGAAGAAATAGTCTTATCTTGAATTCCTGGAATTTATTTTGCCCTGTAGAGGATCATTTGCTTTGACTGTGATGGTTTTCACAATTACAGCTTTCTGATGATAACTTGCAAACCTGCTTATAATGTAAGATCAGGTGTGGATCCTATTTTTTGCTCTAGAAAATACCATTTGTTGAACATAAAGAAAATCACAATCAAAGCTGGCAAATGTAACTTAGACATTTTGTGTTTGTTTTATCATTTGAAGTGGCAGTTAGTGCTTAGAAACTTGAATCAACAACCAGAAATTTGCACACTTTGTAAGAAGTCATGTTTTGTGAAAATTTTTTCTAAATAAATTGTACACTAAGTAACAATATTCAACAAAATTTCTACCCATGAAAATGTTGGTAATGCCTACTGGTAGCAGCAGTTTAAGAAATTTGAAAGTTATGTCAAGTGAGATTCATGTTTTTGTTTTAATTTTTATAAAGTTTCATTGTAAACATTATAAATGAAAGTGTTAATCTACAGTCACAGCTATGTTGGCAAGCATGTCTGAGAACCTAATTAAGTACCATGTTTTTTGTTGCTTCTATTGTTACAATCAGTTAAAAGTAGACCTTCTTTGTGTTGTCACATTAACTATATTTTTTGTATCAAGTCAAATAAAGGAGGCCAGTTTAAAAAAATAAAAACATTAAAAGACATGCCAGTTGTCCCTGTGTACAGTAGTCATGGCAGTGTGCCAAGTCAGTTCTTTCGAACACTGGTAACATTAAGAAAGTATCTAACATTAATCTAACATTAATCAGTGGTTTATGCTATTAATTCGCAGACTTCATCAAATATAGAAATAAAGAGCTTTGTTTCAAGAATACTGTTCATTATGGAGAAGTGATTATCAGAATTTGTAGCGAACTTAAAACTCCCAATTTGGCACTCAGGTTTGCTCTAGGATGATGAGCAAAATGTTCACTATTAATTGCAATGAAATTGCAGCATCATTATCTTACTAATATGACAGTTTTAAAAAAAAATAGTTTCATTGTTGATGGTTCTTGAAAACAATTAAACCTTTTTTCTTATGAATCAATAACAACACTAAAATACATCCATATTTACATGCAAACAGCAGTGACATAATACACAATGGTTTTTGCAGGCACACCTGATATTTGTTGAACCTCGTGTTTTAAAAATTTTTCAAAGGTTGGTTATCTTGAAAATAAAAGTAATTCTTACAGAGAAGCAAACAACTTTATTAAAATTAAAAATTTTATTGAAAATTATTTTTGATTGTAAAATAAGTATTAAACCATTAATGCCCTCATCTCATTGTCAGTGTCAAGCCTTGATGGCATTCCCTTCATGTTTATTTAGAGATTCCTTGGTTACTCGTGCCTGTGTTTTTGGATCACATTGAATCTGAGCTGTTGAGGGAGAGCTGTATGATGTATGCTTCTGCACATATAATTTTTGATGATGAAGAGCATCTTCACTAGTTAAGGTTCTAATATGTTAACTTATTTACACCATGGCAGATCAATTAGATATTTCAATGTGATCTATTACCCCTACTATACCTTGGTGGTTTAATCAGATATTTTGTTGCTTCAGGGCTATGAATTTCATCAGATACAGTAACACTGCATCCAATAAAAAATCAAATTCAGATTAGAACACTGTTCCTGTTTGATCGAGATAAGGGGAGCAAACAGCTGAAATGGACTCATAAATAAGCAATTTTTTACTGCTTGTTCATTTTTACACAAATACATCCTTTCCTTCAAATACACCTGTAATGGTTTCACTGTGATATGTAATCATACCCTTCAGTGTTAAACTTATAAAGTATCCTTTTGAAGTCAATTGCCTCCACCATTTTTGGATGATACACAATGCACTGCTGTTGCATGCTTTTGATAAGTTGGCATTACATACTACAGGAGGCAACTCGTGACATGCAGTAAATGTTGCTAGTACAAAGCATCTTGTTGATCTGCCAAGGTGTAGATAGGGTTAGCATATCAGGACCTTGACTAGCTAAGATGGATGAAGGGTTAAGGATTTGCTTGTGATCATACGATTCAGGGATAAATTTTCCAGTTTTGAAGGATGAATTTGATTTAGTTAGGTGCAGATGTACTTGGTTTAAACCTTTTCACTCCTTTTCAAAGCTTAGCTAGACTTGTGACCAAATGGGTACAAGTATTAATTCTACCATTGGATTAGCCTGAGTCATCATCCTGATGCATCCTCAGACAAAGCATTTTACACCAGTGCCTTGGCACTAAATAACCTACCTGTGTTGCTGTGCCATAAAGGATAAAACCAATACCAAATAAACTTTTAGAGAGCATGTCAATTACAACACCCACCATTACCCTTGGGGTTTGCAAATACAGGCCTTAATAAATAAATATTCTTTGTGTAAAAGAGATTTAATTATTCTTGACCATCCTATACTCTTAGCTACTAAAAAATGAGGACCATTTGATAATCATACACTGTATGATTTAAAATATTCATTTTAGAAGGAAAAGAGGAAAGAGAAGAAGAAGAAGAAAGCAGCCAGTATGCTTGAGGAAGAGCCAAATTTGCTGAAGGAAGACCACGAGCAAATTGAAGGAGAGAACGTGGAGAGAGTAGATGAGACAACTAATGCAGGAGCAAGTCAGTCTCTAGACACTTCTAAGGAAGTTAAGACAGTGAATGGGACAGAGAATGAGAAAAAGGTAAGCATTGTTTATTGAAGCTTGCCAGTGGCATTTGTAATATTGTTATTGTTCACAAAAAAACTGATAATCTCATATGCCTTAAAATATCACCTGGTTTTCTATGAGTGATAGATATGAAAAAAACTAGTGTTTTATCCTCACAGGCAGATGATTTAGACTTCTGGTTGTCTGGCAGTGATGCAGCCAACACTCCATCTCCCACTAAGACCTCTACAGAACCTCCCACAGCAGAGGATAAACATAAGAAAGTTAAAAAACCAAAAACAGAGGTGGTTCTTTCTTCAGAAGAAGAGGCAAAGGAAGAAAAGGTATATATAAATTTTTGTATTAATCTCTGTGGCTGTCATTTTTTCTTTTATTTTGTTCCTGTCTTCATCTTAATGGTATCTATCAGTCTAAAGTCAGTCATTTTGTGTATCTGTTAGCTGTTGGCGGCTCTGTTGGTCATAGACCAGGTGAGCTTATTGGGTGGTCTGTCATCTGTCTTCCATATATTAGCACAAATTTGTTATAGCTACTCCTTCACAACTTCTTGAGAGAGTACCATGAAACTTTACACCCACATTCATCCCATTGTCTAGTTGGTCTTAAATGAAAATGGTTCCACAAGGACATCCAATATGGCCACCACAGCAGCCATCTTGAAAATATATTTTACAACTCTAAGTGAATGACCATATCAGAAAAAGGGCTTTCATAAATAGACTTCATATGATGTCTGGTTGATTCAAAATACCAATCTGACATCCAGTATGACCATTATGGCAGCCATCTTGAAAATCTTTTTATGGCTAGTCCTCTTGAACAGAATGTAATGTTGACGTATTTCACCAGAAGACTTATTATGATATCTTGTCTGTCCTACATGAAAATGGTGCCAATCTGATGTCTGATACGGCCACCACAGTAGCCATTTTGAAAATCTTTTGTCTGCTCTTCAGTTGATGTTCATATCAACATGAGGTTTTCACTTAAGGGCTTGTTATGATCTCTAGTTGAATCAGTATGGTGCCAAGCTGGTGCCCAATATAAGTGCCATAGCAGCCATCTTGTGAATCTTGTTATTGCTACTGCTGAAAGATTTTTATTTGGTGGAGTCTAACACCATTTTCCAGTACATAATAGGATATACATCTTGGCCAAGAAGATTCTTGAAAGAATCACCAGCCCTGGGGAAGCTACTGGCAAGCTTTCTTGCATACCCCCATTGGTTATGTCAAGACTTGAATTCGTAAGAACAGAGGTACTCCTTCTTAATTGAAAGTCATATTGACATGGGGTTATCACCAGAATGCTTTTTATGATGTCTAGGTTGTCCTACATGAAAATGGGACTAATCTGATTTCCAATATGGCCACCATAGTGGTCATCTTTAAAATCTTCTTATACCTACCCACATGAAAAATAATATTGCCAAGTGGTTTTCACTAAAGGATGTCTGGTTAGTCCTAAGAGGAAAGAGTACCTCCTGCACAACCATTGTGCCTGTCACAGTGGTCATCTTAAAAATCTTGCTACTCCTCCTGAGAGGATGTTTGTATCAACATGGGGTTTTCACTAAATCACTTCTCATGATGTCTGGTTGGTCCTAAATGAAAAGGTTGCTACCCCAATATTGCTGCTAAAGTGGCTATATTGAAAATCTGGTTATTAGTACTCATGAATGAATGGTCTTATAAGTATGGAGTGTTCACTGAAAGACATGTGTCCAATTGGTCATGAGTCTAAATGGTACATACCTGACTTCCAGTATGACCACTACAATGGCTATCTTGAAAATCATGTTATGGCTATTTCTGCTAGAGGGTTGTTTGTATCAGTATTATACTTTCGTCAAAAAACTTACAATCATTATCTTGTTGGTTCTAACTGGAAGTGGTGCCAATCTGTATTATCCAATATGATCATCAAAGTAACCATACAGAAAATATTGTTTTTGCTGCTTCTTCAAAATGGAAAGTCATGTCAGCATGAAGTTTCCTTGAAAGGTCTTATTAATAATATCTTGTTGGTCCTAAACGACAAAGGTTCCAATCTGACATTCATGTGAAAATTTTGTTTTTGCTTAAGAATATTAATATTAATATTTGGCAGTTAAAGGGAAGTAAAGGTGTTATGCTGAATTCCTGCATATTTTGTTTTTAACAATAAGGTGTCAATCTCTTTTTTGAAGGACTTTTGTTAAAAATTAGCATAATTACAAATTTATATTCTCGAATAGATCTTTCATCGCTATCTCACATTCTTTCACATGAAAAAGTTAAAACAATCAAAACGCATATGATAGTCATTGCTTTTCATTTGCTGTCAGTTTTATTTTTTTCAGCATGTTGACAATTTTTTTTGGTTGTTTTTTTTTACAAATGATTTTTATATTTAAACAGCCTTCGAAGAAAAAGAAGAAAGAAAAAAGTTCCAAAAAGGATCTTAAGGAGAAGAAAGAGAAAAAGAGGAAGCACAAATCAAAGGGAGATTATGAGGAAGCTGAGGGAATCACCACTCCATCAAAGGAGCATATTCCAGCATCACAATTGGATACACCAGTAAATGCACCAGTAAGTTTACAGTATTATTGTCACTGTTTTCACTTTCCATGTTCTATTTTTGTGAACAATGTGGAGAGTGTTGTCACTTATCAATACTACCTGTTCTTGAAATTTAATAGGTTTTTATTTTCATTTGATGTCATTGATATGACATTAGTAATGGGAATTTTTTTTAACATAATTACATATGAGGGTATAACTTGAATAATTATGTATAAGACCATGATACGTCTGATTTGTATGACCCTTTAATTATTGCCATTGCATCCAATTTTGCTCATAATTAAATAAATGTCTAGGGCTTAAAATTGGGTTTTAAAAATGGGAGAAGTGACTTCTCCCTTTGGATAAAAGGAAAAGTGTGAGTTTGAGATAGTAGTGTTGGAGGAGCGAAGTGAAAATACATTTTTATTTGCAGATGGGTATGTGTGTTGTTGATTTGAAATATCTATAAATATTGTATTTACTGTGGTCTGCAAAAGAAATATCTTTTGCACGATCTACAACAAAATTCTTGTAGGCTCTTAATGTTTTGAAATTAAGGACTACAGTGCTACACATTTATTTTAGTATATTGTGTAGAAAAGACAGACCTAAGAAGTCTTCCTGATACTGGTGAAAAACTGGAGTAATGAAGGCCATCTATATTTAATCCTGTAAATAAAAATCTTTGAGACGCAGCATATATGTAGAAGTATGGCAAAAATACTTTATTTGCTTGCATGTTTCATCACTTTATTGATCCTGTGCATAATTCTATAGTAAAAGTCATACAGGTCATATATGCACATTTACTAAAATTAAATATATGTTGTTTAAAAATATTATATTAATTTTGTTTTTTTACCAAAGTCTAATCATTCCTGATTTAATATTGAATGCTCTTCACCTTAACTATCATCAAGAAACTTGCAGATGAAAATTATCAATCACAGGTACTAAACTGATTAAAGGAGAGTACATTGAGTCTAATTGTCATAATATAGGGTAGTACAAATTTGATTATCAACATGCATATCTTTTATTGTGCAACCTTCAGTCTGGATTGTAATGAATCACACCTTTAGGCTTATTTTGTCCAAAAATGTAAATGTACTTTAACATTGATCATGCCAAATGTACTTATTTCTTGAGGTGTGTACATAATGTACTTCTGAAGGAATATTGATGTATGAGGATCCAAATAAAGTGAATACTTGCCATTTATAGGTATGTAAAATCGAATTCTAAAAAAATTACACCCATTACTGAAATAATTGGCATTGAATGACTCAAATCAAGAATAAAGTTGCCCTTTATGGATTAACATTCAATTTATACCATTTAGGGAAACTTCATTCTTAATTTTTCATCACACAACTTTGAACATACCTGGATAAAAATTATTGTTTTCAATAAGCAATAAGATCAGTGGTAATTGAATTAATTTAATCCTGTTTCATCAAGTCCTCTTGTCATATAAACCAACCCAAGCAGTGAATGGTTATATCATGGACTAAGCTGGTAACCATGTTCATCAGCACAGCTTCAGATGGAACCAGTTACAGGTAACTGATGAAGAGGGTCTCTTTCTGCTACAAGGGTCCCAGCTTTTAATGCAGTTCATGTAAGATTTTAGGCAATGTTCATTCATGCATTAGAACCTAAGTAAACACACTTTAGAAACCTGCTTTTCCCAATACATCAGAATATTCAAGACTGTGAGTAAGAGAGTATGGTTTAAAGATATGTTTCATTACAGGGCATTGGCAAATCAGTGAGGGAAGTGAAAGTCACTTTATGTATGAAAAAGGTGACTTTTCTGCCAAATATGTGAATATATTTGCTACCTCCCCTGCAAGTTGAGCCCTGAGTGTCATTAACAGTATCCATCATCATAATATATTTTCTCAATTGCACTGCATACATTAATGAATATTTACTCTTGATTCTTTTTAAACATATTTAGTTCAATTTTGTTTGCAAAAGCAAGTAAGACTTTAGATAACTTAACAGTTGTATCAGCTGTGATGGTTACACCAGCAGCAGTTTATTGTATAAGAATATTCTTTTGTATCACTTGCCTTTACTTGTGCAAATCATTTGCTACATTGAGCAAAAGTCCTTGTTTTTTCATGTTATTCTTTCAACGAACAGAATGGCTCATTTAGTAAACATCTGATACTGAGGAGGGGTTCGTCAAGTTCAGACCTCACTACAAACAGGCAATTTCAAATAACTCTAGAGCAAGTACTTTGCTGCTTTGTTAGCACAGTTGTTTGGAAAAAAAATAGTTAATAACAGCTAATGTTACATGTTAAAATATAAAGTTATGTTAAGTAAAGATAATTATTTTTTTGTTATGTATTATGTCCAGTTTTTAATTTGCAAGTTAAATTTTGTATATACTGTAAAATGATCACAATTGTGCTTTTTTATTATATTGACAAATGTAGACATAGTAATAATCACTCAGTTCAAAAACTTCTCTTCTTTGCAGCCAATGTCAAGTTACAAATTGCTGGCAGAAAACTCCTATATTAAATTGGTAAGTTACATTTTGTCTTTGAACATAGTTTGAAATGTTGATGTTTATTTAACCATTATTTTAAATATGTATTAATAGATTATCATGATTGCCTACTGGGCTATGAGGAAAAGATAATAGTAACATAGTTTCTGTTAATTTTCTCAAAGAATAGAACTAAGGCATTTAGATATTTAACTGCTTTCATGAAGACAAATTACTTTACCTTTTCATGTGCCAATCAAAATTGTGAGCCTTTTTTTAGTTATTTGTATAGGTACAGTCTGTAAAATGAAGGACAATTCATGACACATTGGAGCCCACTGGTTTACCTGACTTCAATGTATTGTGGCCCCGACCCAATTTTCTGGTGGCCCCTGGAATTGCAACATAAGATTTGTTTTACCCTGGGCAATGCATGCACATGTATTTAATGTAAATCATCTGTTTACATCAAAGAACATTTACTATCACTGCTAGAAAATTTTGGTGAAATTGAAGAGTATATAAATTTTGCTCAAATCCAGACATGAAATACTGCTGACTCCATTACTAACAAAATTGTTTGCAATTTGATAAAATTCCCACATGCACACACACATTTCTGAGTAAACAGGTTTAGATAGTGTTTGTTTTCAAGCTTGTTTTATGGATATTATTGCATTTTATATAGAGGAAATTGTTATCAGTTCCAAATTAGCTCATCAGGCCTATTGGTGTGCTTTTGTTTTTCCAGACCTATGAAACTCGTGTCACCCCACAGCGAAAAGAACAGGTTGTGGTGTCTGTGGTCTTCCATAACCAGACAGATCATCAGATTAAAGACCTTGAATTCAATGTCCTTGATTCAATCAATACTAAACTTAATAGAGGGGTGAGTACAAATCTGTTATTAAGAATGATGAGCGTGTAAAATGATTGCAGATTTTCTTTTGTGGAATATATTGTTTTGATTTTGACTTGCATGGTCATGGTTTCACCTGTGTTGTTTTGGTCCAGTGAATTGAAGTCATTGATCCAAACTTATAAGCATCATAATGCATATAAGTTCGGATCCAAGTGCAAACAACATGGACCTTGCTTTGCCTGTGCCTAAAATGCTGACAGATTGGGGATAGTGATGTTTATTCTACTGATGCTCCTCACAAATTGCTTAGCATATCATGTGATGGCAGATCTATGCAGTTTACAGTTGGATTCAACTTGTAATGATTATACGCAGCTTATCAGCTTTTTGGTACAATTATTGCAGCTTGATGTTTTAATTTTCTCCATTTACGCAGCCCCCTGCCCCTTTTTTCACACAAAATTATATTACTGCTGTATAATGTACACCCAACTGTGTACAGCAGGAATTTGGATCTGCCCTTGTGTAATGTGCCAGCAGACTAGAGTTTTAACATTGCTATTGACACTCATATAGAAACAGTAGTAGATCCTGATTGTGTAATAGATATATGTGTACAGAACCATATTCATACACAGATTAGGAACAGATTAAGCTTATAGATTAATGCTTATACAACCAGACATCTTTAAAGATTTTGATATACATAGGAGCCTTACATATTAGAGCAGGAAGAAAGAGAGATGGATATTGAAGTGTTAGGTAATATTAAACTATAGCCATTCCCTCCTCCTTTTTTTTTTTTTTTTTTTATTTTTCCNTTTTTTTTTTTTTTTTTTACTTTTCCCTTATTTTTGTGGCCAGGGGTGTCCCAGTATGCTAGATAGACAGAAAAGCAGGTGGCATGCTGGTTAATCCCCTACCCCTATTTTAGCAGTATTTTGAAATTAAATGTAGAGAAGGCAGACTAACAAGCCAAATTAAAATACAGTGAAAATGTAATATGATTAAGCAGTGTAATGCAACACAACATGTTGGTTACAAGGAATCTGGTAAATTTTGGCCAACATTCAAACAAGAGGAGTATCATGTACATACTATTTTCTTTAGTAAAGGTGAAATAAACATTTTTGATTTATTTCATCACTTCTACACTTATTTTAAAATTTGCAAATATTAACATTTTCACCTGATTTTATTTGGATGGAGATAAAAGAGCCTCTCATAGCAAATGATCCGTATCGGTAGTGTGATAAATTATACAGCATCACAAAGTGATTAAAAACTAAGCAGTGTTTGTTTAACGATGAAGAATTTTCTTCAAAACATGGGAGTTAGCGTTGAAGTACGGAAAATACAAATAGGACACTTTACTGAATCGTCGGGGAAGAAAAATGATGATTAGAGTTTTTAGGTGAAAAGAGGATCAGCAGGTGTGATTTTGAAACTTTACTGGTGTTAAGTATTTTACTGGTTATTAGTGGATCAGGTGAATATAACCATGCATCTGGTAGGGACAACATTCATGGTAAAGAAAAGCAGATAAGATTATTAGTTACTAATTCAGGGGATGTCTGTCTTACTAGATCTGCTTCTCAGTCTACAGATGGAATGGAAATCAGAATATTCATCAAGAGCTAAGCACTTTAAACTAAATAACCTACTCTTGTTGTTGTGCCATAAGACACCAAACCAGTCATTATTTTTGCTGTTAGCTCAGCAGAAACAGAGGAGCATAAGTTGTTTGTACATTGTCAAGGAAAAGCCATATCTAGTGTATATTCATTGACAGTGTGAACCTTTGGTTACCAACAGAAGTAATGTAAAAATAATGTAGAAATTAGACAGTCCCAAATCAAAGGGTACCTTCACTAGTAGTCATTACTTTTGCATGTGACTAGGGGATATGCCATCTCTAGATGACGTTTGTTTTGCATGGTCACAAGATTCAAAACCTCAGACAAAGTCATGGTCTTTTTTGAAAATTTTGGATAAGGTTTTGGTTGAATTTTTTTCTATGTATGGTCAAAAGTCTCAAACCATGGGAGGGATAGTATTTATATTATAGATTTAGGGAGTCCTGTTCTTTTATAGCTATACAACTCCACTCTCTCTCTCTCTCTCTCTCTCTCTCTCTCTC
>QKMX01353785.1:65135-78924 GCA_003401595.1 Venustaconcha ellipsiformis
TTTTGTTGCACATAAGTGTTAATTTCCCGTTTGTGCTCTCAACAGAAAGATCTCCATATCTAGCTCAATCCCAGAGAGTTTAGAGTACATTGAACCACTTGTGGAGAATGAAGAAAATTTGGATGTCTTGCAGGTACGAAAAGGGTCAACAGTGGGTGAATTGCATAGAAAAATTTGCTGAGGATAATTCTTTTTTTGCAATGTGGCTATGTTGAATAATTCACTGTGCCTAAAAGCACAAGCCTCAAGACTAAGTACAGTGTAAAAGTTATTTTTTATGAGTCAATTACTCAATAGATCCTAACATGCATTGTTCCATTTATTATACAACATAGCCTAACATGCATCATTCCATTTATTATACAACATGTCCAAACATTCATTGTTCCATTTATTATACAATGTATCCTAACATGTAAAAAAATTTTTTTTATTATATGCTTCTTCAGAACCATTAATTTGCATCAGTTTTATTGTTGAGAAAATAAAATAGTTAATTTAAATTCCTTACATGTTGAATAAAAGAATATAATAATGGTAGAAAAATATGAATGAACCATTATTATGTCATAACAGCTGTAATGTCAAAACACACAATTAGTGATGTCATATAAAACATTTCTTATTGATATGGGAAACATGTAAATAATCCCTACCAAATTTCAAGTAGTTCACATAACAGACAATCTGTAACTATGACACTTTAAGCTAGTATGTGACTGATAATTGAACAGTGTATATTTTTCTGAAAACTGAGTGAGTCATATAAAGAATAAATTAGGATTTTATATCTTATATGGAGTAACTAATGTTAACCCCCTGCAGGCTTAGAGATGTAGAATAGGCCTGTAGCACTCGACTGTATGTCATAAGGAGACATATGTTGGCAAAAGTCACAGTGGCTCAGTAGTGTATGAATGTTTGATTGAAAGGATGTATGATCAGCCTGAGTTGGCAACAGTGGTGTGTCTATTTGCAAGGCATGAACACTCAAGCTGGATAAAGTATGATTTTATAAAAAAAAAAATGAATGTTTTGTTGCATTTGTGTAGAAGTTTCAAGTGATTACAAAAATTACAAAAATGTTAGCTACTCATGCTCATTATTTCATCAGCTAATAAATTTTGACTGGATTATATTTGTGAGATCTCATTCTTAACCTGTTGAATCACAACACAAAATGTTTCCATTGCTACAAAAACATGCTGTAAAGTATTTTTGATACCTTTTCTTTCAAAAAGCTTTTAATTATCCTTCACTCATGTAAGATTGTATATTAATTTTTAAAAAAAATCTCCAAAAATATTTATCATAAAATTGTGATACTTTTGTTTACGAAGTAAAATTTTAAAATGTAATAATTACCATTGGAACACCACTTCATTGCTATGCCATCATGGAATTTATTATACTCTTACCGTTGTTAGCATCATAATATAAAAAAGTTACTTGCCACATTGTGTACTAATTGTGTGTGATATCTCAGAGCAGTGTCAGCATTGTAATGCTGTGTGATGTCACAGTGTCACTCATAATGGTCAGTGATGTCATATAGCAGTGCCACTGTTATAATGCTGTGTGATGTCACATAGCAGTGTAACTTATAATGTGTAATGTCACATAGTGTCACTGTCATAATGCTGTGTGATATCTCATAGCAGTGTCACTGTCATAATGCTGTGCAGTCATAGCAGTTTCACTTAAAATGCTGTGCAGTGTCACATATCAGTGTCACTATCATAATGTTGTGCAATGTCACATAGTGTCACTCTCATAATGTGGTGTGATGTCACAGCAGTGTCACTGTCATAATGCTGTGCAATGTCACAGCAGGTGTCACTTTAATAATGCTGTGCAGTGTCCCATAGCAGTGTCACTGTCATAATGTTGTGCAATGTCTTAGCATTTTTACTGTCATGATGCTGTGTGATGTCAAATAGCAGTGTCACTGCATAAAGCTTTGCATTGTCATATAGCAGTGTCATTTTTGACAATAATGCTGTATAAGGTAACATTTCAGTGTAATTGAATTAAGGCAAAGTCCTAAATGTTTTATAATAAATAGAATGTTAAACTCATCATTTTTTTTACATGAAATTTATGACACATTAAATAATATCACACTATTTTTAAGCAGTTCAACTCATAATATTATTGAATTTATTTCATAATTATATTAAATTCACACTCCTAAAAGATACTTTATGCATAAAGTATAATTCATACTCCTACATGATACACTATGTATAAAATCTAGACTTATCAAATGCAACCTCCTGTAATTACACTATGTATAAATTTTACATTTATTAAATGCAGACTTCTGTAATTACACAAAGAATAAATTATAAATTTATCAAATGCACACTCCTGTAATTCCTCTTTGTATAAAATCAAGACCTATTAAATATAAATTATCAAATTCACACTCCTGTAAAACACTCTATGTATAAACTATCAAATTACTTAAACATAATTAAATATAATATTTGGTGGATCTTACATTGTCATAAACATATTAACAATATGAAACTCTTATTCATTACAGTTTGAGTTCCAGATTGTCATAGTACATGTGTTACTATTGTAACATGTTTTGGAGAAAGTCTAGTGTTTTTCTTTTACAGGGGTGGTACAGGTCTCTACGTTAGTTGTAACTTTTCACTTTTAAAACTTTATTAGTGTTACTATACACCTCTTCAGTTTTATATTTTACATTAAACTTTGGTAGCATACACTGGAAGGTACTTCAAATAGATAAGCGATTGTTGTTATCTTTTCTTCCTTGAGGATTGGATGTCACTAAAAATTAACATTTGTTTATTGTACAGTGTTACTTTGGCAATACCAGGTCTAATATTTTCATAAGTATTTGAACTCTGAACTCAAATTAAAAATAAAACACTATCCTTTAGAGATCAATTATAGAGTACAGATAATCCTGTTTAAGTTGACATCCCATGCAAATGGGTAATGTGACCACTGTAGACAGGTGGTTGCTTAATAGATATTTTGTTCTTTAATATTTTCATCTATGAGACTTTAAAAAGCTGGTTGTTTTGACAGATGATTGTCTAATACAGGTGACTCAAAGCAGGTTTAACTATTCATTTAAATAAGAGAACTAGAACAAGGTAAAATAGATCCTAAGTTAAGAAAATCCTGACAAGTTCTGTGATTCAAGCTATAATTGGAGTAAATGAAAATGAGTCAAATTTAAATTTGATGGAATTCACATGTTTTGAATTAGAGCTTAAGTTTCATGTTCAAGATAATGGGTACAGAACTGATTAGAGCTTAGTATGGTTCATTTTTTTTATTATTTGGTACAAATTTAAAATTTTAACAGATTAGTAAATTTTCTTGCCATTTGGCTGTAATACTGAGAGACTTGATAACTTAAAATTTGCAATATATGCATTTAATGCTTCATTATTGGTTATCAGCATTGTTTTGTATAGATCTTTTTCTTGTTAAGTTTAATTAATTTACAAAGCATTGGGTCTTCTTTGCGAAGTGTCACTATATACATCCTCAAAAACTTCCTGTTATGAGTCAATTTGTATCATTTTTTTTTACTTGTGATATTGACATGTATGTTGTTTAAAAATGTCACAGATCTTACACGAAGAACTTGAGAAGCTTACAGAAGAAATGAAGGACAAACCAAGAGCTTTTGATTACTGTCGTAGGGGAGCATTGCATAGAAAGGTCTGTGGTAGTTTTTCTTCAATCTAATAAGTTTGCTGTTTGAGTCATGCCTTGTGTTTTGCTATTCCTATATTTGGTTGACTCTTTGATCACGGTTCCTTTTTCTTACAAGAAAGTAAAAGTATGAAAGATATCATGATGGTATAATTTTTATGTCTTAGAAAAAGTACACATTATTAATATTTTTCAGTCACTGTTCTGTTGCAGCTCATTTGCAGATGAATTTTTTTAATAAAAATTTTTCTTATTAAAATTTCATTTTATTAGTTTAAATCAACCAAAGTCTGTTGCTGAAACAGTTATGATTAAGTTTCAAACATTTGTTGCTATAATTTTGTTGCACTGATTTACAGTATTTCTTCCATGATTAAACTTGGAGGAGCAGGGGGCTGTCTGGCAAATTAGTCAAAGAGTAGGGGCATCGACTTGTTTTTCAATTATCAGATAGATATTTATAATGATTATTTGTTAAAAAATTTTAATATTGCAGAGGCTTATCTTTGAGAATAGGCTTTTTGTGGGATAAATACAGTATGCATAACAGAGAAATGCTTGATATCTTATTCAGATGACTTTTTTATATTTTCAGCTTGGTTATATCAAGAAAGCGGAGAAAGATTTGAACAAGTAAATCACAAGACATTTGCATATATCGTGAAGCCATTTTTCTTTATAAAGTGCCATATTTGTTGGATTTGTGTTATTGCAGACCACAGATTTAAGGACCAAATAAACAAAGATATTTCTTTGAAGACAAAACAGAGTCCCTTATAGATCTATGAATTTAAGTGCTAATACCCTCTTATAAGACCACCTGTTCTACATATGAAAGTGGTCTTATAAGAGAGGTGGCCTTTATAGAAGGGGAATGATACAGATGGGAGTAGTGATTACATTTAAAGTAAGAAAGGAATCACTGATAACTGATTTTGAAATATTTAATATTTTCATTTAAAAACCGCATTTATGTTATGGGATTATTGTGATTAAACTTGTATTAATTTTATTGAAAATTATTATGAATAATTATCAGTAAAATCCATTTGGATATCTTGTCAATAAAATACAAACTTCTACCTTTAACTCTCTGTCTATTCTGCTTTCCCTAGAATGTATATTTGAATCCATGTAATGTCAAATTTCTCAGCTATAATCATGGGACTCTCCCTATTTTCATTTAATCGAATCGCTTTCATTCTAAGCTGAGATTCACAGACATTTTGCACTTTTTGCAACAACTTCCTTCATTGGTGACTATACCAAAGTGAAACTAATTTCATAGCTATTGCATGTCATGTATATTGTTTGCAAAGGAATTTATCTTGTGGGATGATTGATTGGTTTTACTCAGGTTCCCTTTCATAATCTGTGAGAGAGAAACCACAATGTCGTAGATACCATTTTGTCCTTTATACAAATAGATGTCATGCTACCTTTAGGTGAACAATGCAGTACACTTCCAAGCTGTTAAATTTTGTAATTTTAATAATTATTGGTAATAGCTAATAATTATCAGAGTTGACATCAAAGGAGCTCACAGTGATAAAGATAAATGGATTACTAACCTTTTGTATGAATTACAGTTATGTATTTTTTTTTTTTGAATGTTGGAACAAATGTCAGTGTTTTGAAATTTGAAGTCGACAAATATTCATGAGATTTCTATCAGTCAACCCCAATTTGTGTCTTCTCATGGGTCTTAAATCTAACATTTTTCCATTAGTATGCTGGTCATCCTTGAGGGGTACTTTTGGATACAAACTCAAGCAGGCTGCTGCTGGTTGGGGGTGGGGTGGGGTAGGGCTCTTGCAAAGGGAGACCACTGTGTTAAGAGTTCATTTTTCTGAAAACTCCATTTTTGGGAAAATGTATTCCAAAATTTTAGCTGTCCAGAGGTTGTAATATGAGGATACTTATAACTTGAGGAAATTAATGCTTTGGAAATGTTAAAATTTTTAAATAAATAGAAAATGCTGTCAAAGTTCAGTCCATGGTCACACAATAGTTTGAAAATCCAACCAGATGCATACAATTTTATTTGTACACATAACTTGTATATGAATGATAAATTCTCTTGATCATGGTAGTCACCTGTCATGTTTATTTCTGTGTAACCATGGTAACTGAGTGGATTGTTATGCATTCACTACCAAAAGGGTACGATTTTGAATTCTCCCATCAAATGAGTCCAGGTCAGCTACTTTGGCATGTCCAGTTTATTCCAAAAGCCTGGACAATAAATAACTAACATGTGTTGTTGTGTTGTAAAATACCAAACCAAACCTATTTCTCTGTGAATGATAGGATGTTGTTATAACTTTTCAGGCACCACTACTGACATCAGCGTGAAATGTGTTCATATTTTTTGTTAATGTTTTTGAAGTCATACATCCTCTGTATAATTTACAGATATCAGCCAAAACTTTCATATAGTATTCTGTATGCTTAAAATTTGTACCCTGAGATGCTATAATTTTCCAGTTTCTGCAAACATTTGCAGAAGTTTATGTCATTAATGCTATTCTTAGGTAGGACTCGTCATTCTGTAGAATCTCTATATAGACTAGAATGGATCCAAGGAGACAGCAAACCATGACTTAATTCACCATTAAAATCTGTTCTATGCTGACTATGTACATTAATATTTTTGAATAAGTGGAAAGTTTAAAATAACGCATTCCCATTATGGTATGGTACAAATGTATTATTGATACATCAGAATAATGAAAATATACTATATTCCATGTATCAGTCTATGTATTAGTATTTGTTTTTTGTATAATTGCAGAGCAATAGAGTTGGAACCAATGCTGCTAGATGCTTACTGGCATCGTCACTTGCTGTTCGTGTTACAGGATAAGAAAGCCCAGGCATTGGAAGATCTGACATACATATTGAAGCACAGCAAGCAGCATTCTGGTGCTTACAGATCAATGTCAGTACATCATTTTCTGTTAAGATGAAAATTATAATATTGTTCAGCATCCTTGAGCATTTGAGTATTGGTAAATTTAACGACATTATGGCACTTTGCTCATTGACAAATGAAATACTCTATCTCCGGGGCGTATAGATTGGCAAACTTTGGGTGAGAAAAGAGAGAGTCCAAATAGTAAATAATGCAACTTTTATTATTGGTAATTTTTTTTTACTGAAATAATAACTGACCTCTACTTGATTTCAGTTTCTGTTTTATTCACTTTACTTTTGTGTTTCTCACTTTTTGAATATGTTAATACTTTATTTCATTTTTTGCTGGTTTGGTCAACCTTACTTGCCAACTAGGGAATTTTCTTATAATCTAATGGAAAAATGTTGGTTGGTTGGTTGTTTGTTTGGTATGGGTTTAATGCCATCTTTCAGCTCATGATAGGCCTTACTAGGTGGCCAGCATATTTGGTGGAGGAAGAACCTGGGAAAACCCTGGAAAAACCACTGACCTATGGGATGTTACTAGCAAGCTTTCTCACATACATTGGCCAAGCCTGAGACTCGACAGCTGGAATGTCAGTGATCTGTAAAGGCAAGTGCCTTAGACCACTTGACCACTTGGGAATAATGAATCCCATCAGGAATCAATTTCTGAGAACTGAGTTAAATTGCTGTGTGTTAAAGGTCAATAAGATGAACTGAAATTTCTTGCAGTGAGCTTAGGTGACATTGACATATGTGTGACAGTTCAGGACAGATCTATAGGTTCACAAAATTTGGTCACCAGTGTTGACTTCAGATTAGCTGAATTTTCAATTACCCAATATCTTGCTTGTACATGGAAAAAAGGACAGCTATTGAACACTTTTCTATTTTCTGTATAAAATATGCACAGCATCTCATTACATCAGTCATTTCACAGTAACCTTTGCCTTTCATACTTGTACAAACATTTTTAGCATTTCTTAGAGCATTGTTTGGATTATTTTTGTGGCAGTCCTCATCATTGTTGGTCTGAACACATAGGAAACGATACAATCGGTTTCATCTTGATCTTGCCTGAATTTTCTTTAGTATAGGAAATGTCCTTTCACTGTCAACATTGGAATATGCAAATGGTAGTATGACTCTACTTAGGCCACCAAGATGTTTAAATTGTTTCCGACCTGTGGTTAGATTCATGTTGTTGACTACCTGCTGGAACTGCTCAACATTAGTGCTGTCTGGGTTGAATTTGGAAAGTTCGTTTTTAAGTTCAACTTTCCAAGAATGGCAGAATGCATATTGAACATGATTCCATCCAATGAAATTCTTGTTTCCATCCATTACCGAATTTTGTGATATTGCAGTTGTTTTCATTTTGAAATTTTAGCATTACGAGATGATGCACACTTTAGTATTTCAACAAACAGCGAAATGATCCTGCCATAAGAATTTAAGTAATGTTTATTGTTTTATGCTGTTTGATGTCTTTAGTAATCCAACTATAATGGCGTAAATCCTTCCATATTATACAGATCACACCCTGTATATCCAAGATTACTTTTAGGTTATTATCTGTCAGGTAAACTTGCCCACATAATATGAGGTTACAGTCATGTGATCACAGGAACTCTTTTTTTTGTAGAAATACTGTATTGAAAGCAGTACTTGAAAAGACAAAATACCATGATGAAATATTTCCATATGTTGATGTTTCAAAACAAGTTATTGGGCTCACAGTTAACACATTCATCTAAACCAGGGGTTTGAAATTCAAACCACCTGAGGACCACATGAAGGCATTTTTGATGGCCCAAGGGCTGCACCACCTTTCTTATCTCTCATGACACCTTGTGACACAAACCATTTTGTTGGCCACAGGATACGACTTGGCAGGCCGCATGTGGCTCATGAGGGGTTGTGTTTGAGACACCTGATCTAAATAGTTGAGATGTATCACTTTGGAAAATTGTATTTTGTTATTGAAACATGGACAGTTGTGAAGAACAATATTGATTGACTACATTATACAAGCATATTAAAAAATAGAAGTCATATTTGGATTTTTATTTTTGAATTTCAAAATAGGTCATATACCAAAAGACGTCTGCATAATTAATGCTTTTAATGTCAGCAAGGAAGTCCATAAGTTACAGATTTTTGGAAGGTGTTTTTATAACACTGCATAGAGGAATTTCATTTGATTCAGGCCTTATATGCTGATAGTGCATCTTCCAAAGCAGAGAAATTTATCATGATAGCAATATATTGTCATTCAGCTTATATAATAAAATGATACATGCTTAAATGGCAGGTTGTAATTTTGTTTTGCTTCCATGTATGACAAAATTCCAGTGAAACTAATCTTTCCCCTTCGTCCACAGGGCTGAGATCTACAGGAGACAGGGAGATATTACAATGGCTATTGTCAATTACACTCAAGCCATTAAGTTAAACCCTAAAGATCATGAGGCATACTTCCAACGAGCCGAAATGTACGAGAAGGTATGGGACTTCATTCATCTGTTTAATCAATAATACATGGGATTAACAGTCCATGAGTTATGGATGTTATAGATTAATGTTTTTGCTTTTCTCTGTCATGTAGTGGAGAGCTGTTGTATTATGCCTGGTTCAGGTGTCAGTGTCTCAGTGTCAGTGTTAGTGTCATTGTCAGTGTCAGTGTCAGCACTTATAAAAGCAATGTCATGTGTACAGCCACATTGCATCTTCCGAATTTTCTGCAATTGATGCTGTTGATTTCATTTTCAAATATTATTAAAGTTTTGATATTCTGTTTTATGCTGCTTAAAATATGAGCAAAAAGAGATGTGTCCCAATATATTGTTACACCATTGCAGCCTTTGAATTACCACTGAAGAGTGTTTTGCTGTTGCAGCACAAAAACTTCCTCAAGCACAACACTCCACAAATTCTCCACCTTCACACCCAGCACAATCAAATGATCTATCTGTGAAGACCAGTTCTCAAACAAAGTTGCCAATGCATTACTCACGCTAAATGAAAATTGATTTCTATTGTTACGATGCCAAGTGGAGAATTTTTTGTAATTGGTACAGTAGGAAAATTATTGATCCTATCTGCTCTTCATTAGCTACTTTTGCAGAATTTCTTCTTGTTCTTTTTTATGTAAAAGATTTTTAAGTATCCATCATTAGGGTCTATAGAGCAGCCCTCTCAAATACTCCTAAATTCTCTATGACCGGCACTTCAGTATTGGACGTACATATTTTGGAATTAATCTGGATCTTCAAGCTCCAGAGACCAGTCTCGTTATTGTGAAGATGGAACCAGTTGTATGTTCTTTGGTCATTATCTAAACCTTCTCATGAACATTGGAGCAAAATTTTCTTTGAGAGCCCTACCCATAAAACAGGCTCCCATCATCAGCATGGAGAAAGATTGAAATTCATGCTTTACCATGGGAAAAGGTTGTTTCTGTTTCAGTAGTAACTATGAATTTTGCCTTTCATCTTTGCCAGCCCAAGAATTGGCTACTCTTGGTAGATCCTATTCCAACTGAAATCTCCAGTGTGTTACTCCTTTGCTCAATTAGAGCTTTACCGTTCACTCTTTATTAGAGGAGAAAAGAAAGTGTAATGTCTTCTTTGTTTTTGTTGAAAATGTATTGTCAATATTTTGGCAATCATCATTTTGCAGTGGATTGTTAGACTGTAATTTAAGAGCTTATCAATCCAAGAGAGAGATCTCTGTTTCTTGAAGTTAGGATTATTGTTGCCTTTTTTAATCATTCTTCTTTAGATAATGGCATTGAAGTTGGCATAAAGTCTGATCAGTATGAAGCATTGCTTAACTAATGAGTTAGGTCATCTTTGACAGAAATTGCTATCAGTCATATCATCAGAGTTTTGTATCTTAATGCTTTTATTTTGAAGATAATATAATAAAAATACTAAATGAGTTTATATTTGGCGGTGGGGTGGGGGCAGGTTTTCATTTGTCTGACCAGTGCATAACTGGAAAACACTTTTGTTTGACTTTACTTTCGATACAAAGACAACAATAGTTTAAACAATGGAAACAGATTTTCTTCAGAATTTATCTAATATTCCATTGATGAAAATGTCTTCCTAATTTGCACAATGCATATAAAATAAATATCCATTAGTTTTTTAAAAATAATTTTGAGTGATGCAGAGTGAACTTTTTTGTACATCCAATTCTCAACCACTTGGACCTGGCTGACTGGTATGGGCTTCTTGATGATATAAATAACAGAGATTAAGACATTAGATAGCAGTCACAGTGGTGATAGATGTAGTCTTGAAAGAAGCTCACATATAAATATTTAAACAGAAGAATAAGCTTGCACAGCTAAGTGAACTCATGGCATGTTTTTCAGCTTGTTGCAGCCATCTGCAAAATTAACTTTTCTATTACGGAATTCACAAAGAAATATTCAACCTTAGAAAAAATAGTGCTATTCAACAGTACTTCAAATTTGAGTACCAATCAAAATGTTATTTTCATCAAAATCATTATGAGTATTAGCCTTGAAACTGAATTCACAGAATTGAATAATCTCATCATTCTTCAGTAATGAACAGAACTATTAGGAAACAAAATTCTTATTTACTGCATATGCTTACTGTCTTAGACTCTTCTATTCCTTTTAGAAAATATTGATTGATTCTTCCTTTACCTACAGCGAGGTGACATGCTTCTGGCATTGGAAGATTATGGGAAGGCCACAAAGATCATGCCCACGAGAACTGATGCAATTCTCAAACATGGAATGTATTATTTTGAGATTGGGTAAGATCTTTTCAGCTGTTAAATTTGTTGTTCTCTGGTAGTCTTTGTGCAAGTTTTATAAATGTTATAATTTCATTTTCTGACTTTATCACCTTTCCTGGTCATAGACAAAAATAGTTTATGGGATCATCTGTTGTCCATCATCCGTCCGACCATTAGCATAAGTTTGTTATCACTTCTCCTGCTTGGAGGATTGCCATAAAACTACTCATTTATCTAATGGTCTAGTCGGTCTAATGGTCTAATGGTCTAGTCGGTCTAATGGTCTAATGGGTTAATGGTCTTGTCGGTGCCATTGAAACCATTGCCACTCAGACATTGATTATGGCCAGCACATTTGCCGTCTTGAAAGTCTTGTTATTCTCCTGAGTTATCATATCAACATGTGGTTTTCACTAAAACACCTTATGATGACTATTGGTCCTAAATGGAATTGATGTCAGTCTGATATCCATTATGGCTGCCATCATGAAAATCATGTAATTTCTCCTGAACAAAATGTCATGTCGACATAGGGTTTTTACCATAAAACCTCTTATGATGTCTTGTTGTTCCTAAAAGAAACCACTATGTTTGTGACAGTGGCCATCTTGAAAATCTAGTTGCTGCTGCCTTTCTAGAATAAATGTCAAATACACATGGGATTTTTGCTGAAAGACCTTTGATGATGCCTTATTTGTCCTAAATAAAAATGGCGTTAGTCTGACATACAATATGGCCACCATGTCAACCATGATGAAAATTTTGATTAAAAAAATCCTGAACAGGAACTCATATTCACATGATGTTTTCATTAGAAGATTTCTTATGATATAAAGTTGATCCTCAATGAAAAAAGTACTTACCTGACATCAGTATTGCTGCCACAGTGGCCATCTTGTAAATCTTTGTATTTCTATGCCTCTTGAATGAATGGTCACATGGCTTGGTCACTAAAAGACTACAATATCTAATGTATTGTTGGTCCTAAATAAAATGATGCCAATCTGACATCCAATATGGCTGCCATGATAGCCATCTTGAAAATGTTGTTGCTTCTTGTCTGGAATGGAAAACCATATCAACATGGGTACTAACCAGAAGACTTCTTATGATGTCTAGATGGTCATAGTAAGTAAAAATGACACCGCTTGGACATATAACCATCACATTGGCCATCATGAAATCTTTGTATTGCTGTACTTTCATGATGGATGTTCATTTCATTTTTTCTAATGATGTCTGCTTGCTTCTGAATAAAATGGTGCTGAGTTTACATTCACTATGGTCACCATGATTGTTGTTATCCATACTCCTCCTACATGGAAAGTGAGATTGACATGAAATTTACATGAGTAGACTTCTTGTTAGGCCTTCTTTGTCATAAATGAAAATGATGATGGGATATCCAGTGTATTGGCTCCACGGCAGCCAACTTGAAAGTCTTGTTATTGCTGCTTACCCTAAATAGAAATTCTTGCCAAAATGGGCTTTTCACCATAAGACATCTAATTGGGCCTAAATGGGCATCAATCTGACTTTTAGTATAGGCACCAGGTGGCCATGTATAAAATAGTATCAATCTTACTGGTACTTCAGAATGTGTAGTCATATTCATATAGGGATTTTACCAGAAAACTTATTATGATGTCTGTTTTTTGTTCTAAATGAAAATGGTGCTGACCTTCCAATATCTAATTCAAAAATCTTGTTGTTTCTTAGAAATATCGTAGTTGGTTTCAGCTCTCAGCATTTGTAAAGAAGAATCTGTGCTCTCTTAAATTCATGACAATTATTTTTGGTCAGCAACCAAGGTCTTATTAATTCATTGATTTACACTTTTTGTTTAGTCTAATCTTAGCAGCATCTGTTGAGACATGGAAATCACTATTTTTTATGTCAAGATTAAGTTTTAAAGTTTGGTGGAAGTTAATGGGCAATAGGGCTACATGTACAAAGTACAGTTCACAATAGAAGTATATCAATCAGCAAAATTCTTGTCAGGGCAATATGAGCTTTTTGTTGAAAATATTTTCTAACAGTTGGATATTCTTGTCAGGCCTTCAAAATTTCTTTAAGTTTCCTTGCCGATGGGGCAAATAAATGTCTGAACTTTACTTGCCAGTTAAACTTGTTTACTTCCCAGCAAAAGTATCTTGAGTAAATTGCAGAGTACATGCTCAAGATTTAAAGATTTTAATATGGAAGTCATCTCAAATAAGTGCATATCACATACAATCATTTCATATATCATGCAAAAATCACAAGGCAGAGTGAGGGAATTTGTAAGCCTTTGCTAGTATTTTGTAAGCCTTTGCTATTAAATATGAATCCAAGTGATTTGTAAGCCTTTGCTATTAAATATGGATCCAAGTAATTTGTAAGCCTT
>QKMX01353797.1:14862-31056 GCA_003401595.1 Venustaconcha ellipsiformis
CTCTCTCTCTCTCTCACACACACACACACACACACACCTGTAAAGAGCATGCTTACAGGGGTCATACACAATAAACCATACCCATTTGATAGAGATCATGTCCACGCCACAGTGGTAATCCTTGACTACTCTGTGATAAAGCGTGGTGTGCAGAGTATTTCTCCATGAGTTGCCATGGCAACTCCATTATGACATGTGGAGAGGTTTTAGAGGTTTTTTGTTCTTAATCCTCTCTATCTCTCTCCATACCCACTGTAATGCATGGAGTTCTGAAAATACAAGTGAGCTCCACTGTATATTGAGATTCTCGGGTTTTGCAGCTTGCTGTAGGGTTCACACTGCATCCTGGCCCTTAAACCTCCCACTTTGGATGCATTAGTGGCACAAGTGAGTGTTTCTTTGGGAAGTTGGTCTTGTCTTCCATTTTAAACATGGAAGACTTTAGAACAAAAGGCTTGACCACTAGTAACTGTAGCCTCACATGCTTATCTGTTTTTGGCAGCCTGCTGAAGCAGGAATCTCTATTGCCAGGTGCTCCTTTGGGATTCATAGTACTGGAAGAATCTACCCTCCACATCAACAGTTTGGATGGCAGTCTTATTTGTCTTCAGGAGTGCATCAACAAATAAGTGGCTGCAATCAGTAGTAGTATGGAACACATGCAATTCTTTTGCTTTGCAGCTTTGGAAGGGATTGCCATCCAAGTTTGCACTATTCCATAGCAGCTTCCCTATTCAGACTTTGGTGGAGACCCTGGGTTGCCTTTTTTGCAAAAAGGCTAAGCAACTTTTATGTTTTCTTGTTCCTTGACCAATGGGTCTGGGTACTGGACACTTTCATCGTAAAGTGGGATCATCTGTTTGATTACACCTTCCCACCATCAGGATGATCCCACAAGGTCTTCACAAAGTGAGGAACTACATTGTTTAGCTCATTGTGATTAACACTGTGTGACCCCAACAATTGTGGTTCATTAATCTTGTCAACTTGCTGTTGGACCAGAACGGGAGATTATCCCAGATGCTTGACTTCCATAGCATCACAAAGTCTCAGTCCAACACTACAGCCCACAGATTTTCCACCTTCACACTTGGCTCATCTCTTTTCATCTCTTCACCAGGATGAGTAAGGAGCAAAGATGCCTAGTGCATTATTCAGTCCTGGCGATGATCTATGCCTGAGGTCTATGATGCCAATTAGAGAATCTTTTGTGATCGGTGCAGTAGGAAATGTGTCAGTCCTAGCTGTCCCTCTATGGTTGCATTTGCTTCTTTCATTCTCTTCCTTTTTGAAGAGAGAGAATTGGGCAGCACTGTCCAAGACACTAACATTTTTGAAAGGCTTGGCCATTTAGTGTGGACTCGCACATAGCAGACCTGATAGATAGTTTGATCTGCAAATATTGGTCTCACTTGGAATCTCACATGAGTCTGTGGTCTCTTACAAATAAAACCAACATACATTTGGGTGAAACTTCTTGCAAGAACCTCAATACTGATATGATTAAGGCTCAAGCATCATGCCCTAAACAAGGCTGTGTAAGGTTCAGTGGAAATTAGGAGTTGATTTCTCTCCTTTGCCAACCAGGCTTTTTAGCTTCCATCAGTTGTTCCAATCCTAACTGAGATCTCCAGTCTCAGTCATTGTTGGAAATGATCTGGATTTACTTTTATGTCTATTTAGGGTTTTCAAGGTCTGGCAAGGTCTAAATGGAGAAGACAGGGTTGGAAGTGTCTTTTCCTCCCCATTAAAGGCTCAGCTGATGTTACAGCATCCAAAGTAGATTACCATAGACATCAAAAGAACTTGCCAGTCCCTTACCTATAAAGACCTTTCATTTATGAAAGCCTGTGAGGTTCAATCCATTACTGTTTCATGTGCCTCTTTAACTCATTTGTCTCAGGATGATGTGATGAAAGCTGCATTTTGGTGATCTTGTACTATCTCTCCTTTTACCTTCACTTGTTGGCTCACCCAAGCAAAGGCATATTTTCTTTGATGCCACTAGTCATAGCTCAGACAGTTGAGGGTATTTTCCATCCATAAAAGTGTAAGCTACGCAATAGTATCAGGTAAGAGGTAAGTATTAGATCATTCAAATTAGTACCCCACCTCCACCCCTGTCCACAAAAGAAATCCCACTACATTTGCTGGTGTATTTTTATGTTAAATTTCATTCATAGAATATACATGTATCTCGTGCCATTACTTTTTCAGTTTGTGTGGTTGGAAATTTACAAGTCCCATCACTTCCCTTAACCAAAAACTAAGTTTTCATTTGATAAATATTTTATAAATCAGATTCTGTGGCACAGCTGAGACGGAGACTTAATGTGGTGGAAAGGGAAAGACTAGAAGTGGCAAGCAAGGCTAATACAGAGGTATCGAATAACATGCATCAGTTCACACAAATTGATAACACACAAAGTTCGACCAACCTGCCACCTTCTCTGATTCTGTTAATATTTAATGTGAATTAATTTGTTTTCACAGATATCAGTTTCCATTGGGAGGGGGTAACACATGACATTTTTGTTGGTACAGTAGTTAAATTCATGAATTTGGGTAGAGCCCTGATTTTTTTGCACCAAATGGTCATATTCCTTTCACAAGAGTCATTTTTTTGTTTGGTTTTTAATCATTCTTTGTTGGATTTTTAGTTATTCCCTGTTGGGTTTTTTTAATCACTTTTTGTTGGGTTTTTAATCATTCTTTGTTGTGTTTTTTAAATTCATGATTGGCAGCACCCATAAAATCCACAATATTGGTACTCCTAAAAAAAATGATAAATTCATAGTATTTCAAATTCTGATGCTCCACGGCCCAATCTGTACCTACTCTACTTTGCATAGTCTATTGAGTCCAACTACAAAGAACACAGATCCTGATCTGCTGTGACATAATTTGCTGGCAGATCAGGGTCTGTATTGTTTATTCTATGGATTATTTCTAAAACAAATTGCACAGAGTCAGATCTACCATTGAATTCTGTGTTGGCACATCTAGGTCTCTGTGCAGTTTGCAGTTGGACTCGACTTATCAACAAGTATATACAGTATATTCGATTCATGATGTAAAAATACAAGGGGTCTGGCTTGTTTTTCTATGAAGTAGCATGGTTCTTTGATAGTCTGATATCTTTTAGTGTTTACAGCATATGGAGGACCCGTTCAGATTGTTTCAGTTTGGTTAACTTATTACTATTGACCAAAATATCTTTGTATGGAAAATGATAATAATGTAGTTATGGTTATCAAATAATCTATTACTGCTTTGTTTAACTACTAGTGTGAGAAAAAGAAATGTTATGATCTCTTGGGATGAATGCAATGCAGAAAACCACTCATCCCATCAATGATTCAGTTTACCTCAAAAGGAGGCTTGCCTTTACAGAGCAATGACATGCTACTTTCCCTTGTCATAATATGACCATGATCTCATAAAATTTTGTTAAAATTTGATGTCTTTTTAGCTTTTAATTTTTTTTTACTTTGAGTTCTTATGTAGTGAGAATGTGGTTTACATAATTGGACTGTTTTTGTGTTTTGCATGCTATAAAGAAGCATTGTAACAGATCTTGTGTAAGGTGTCTTCATTTATAACACAGGTCATTGTTTTGTAAAGCTTTATATATATGGAACACTGTCATAGTAACAGTCACTTTCTCTTTTATATTTGGAGAATTTGTGCTCTGTTGTGACAGAGAAGGATGTTGAAGATATGAGTAAATCGTCTTCTTTAGTAAACCATGCCATATTTAAAGTTGATTTGAATTTCTGCATCAGGCACTGGACAGTACAGCAAATATAACACATGTAACAGCTCCTTGCTTATCAATTGGATATAAAAATCAGATTGTTTTTTTTCTCCAGCTATCAGAGTTAGAAAGTCAAAATGCCAAGTTGCGAGCACAGCTGGAAAAGGGTGAAGCCACCAAAGCCAGCCTAGAGTTTGAACTAACACGTACCAAGCGAGATTTGGCACAGGTGAAACACAGCTTCACAGAAAAAGAGTCTGCTCTTTCTTTGGACCATGAGGAGCTGAAAAGTAAGTTTTTTTGCAGTTTCTCTGACAAGATGAATCAGGATTTTGAGAAGTTGCCACTGATCTTAAGGGAACACAAAAAAGAACTTTTAGGTTAGATGGAAATTTCAGTGCCTTTTCAGCAGTTTATAGATATAAAAATATAATGTAGTAAGATATAATATTGTACTGTCAGAATGATCCTATTAGCGTAATGCAAGAATAGAGAATATGGCAGAACGATCAGTAACGATTAATGTGTCTTAAGCAAAGTATTTTTCAGGTGTGCAGATTTATATTTTTTAATTGATTTAATTTGGTGAAGAGGCTTTTTAATAAAATTTTATTTCAAGTCAAAAGTTTATGCAGTTATTTTTTAATTTTCAAAATTCACAAACCTTGAAGCATTTGCATAACTTCTTTTGCTTATATAAATACAGATTCTCTGGTAGCGAATGAGGGTAAGCATAGAGTTCAGTTTTTCTTGCAAAGCATAAATGAGACCCAGGTTTCACTTTTCTGGTGTCCTTATTAATTTGTATTGGCATAAGTGACATCATTGTTATGTTTTTGTATTTAGCTGTCTGACAATGTTGTATGTACAGTCATAAAAACACAACAGTCTATTCATCACAGGCAAAAGGAGGTTGCAGTGACCTTCTTTTCACACTTGAGTGACTTTGCTGGGTATTGGACTAAGCTTTGCTTGGGCGTATAAGACAAGCATTCTGCAGAATTATTGTTTGTTATGAAATTACATGGTTAAAGGGCCATATTTGGAAGCATTTGGTATTTGTTGCATTTAGTGTGTATTTGTTCCAATTTAAATGCACTGTGTAATTGGGTGAAATACTTTTTGAAGAATTTAGTTACAAGATCACAAAAAGACATTTTAATACTCTCTTAAAAAAATGTATAAATGTTGTTTGAATACAAATAAGCACCAGATTTAACTTTGTTTTTGAATGCTTTGTATGTTTTAAATATTCAGGGCATAAATTTAACGCTTGCAGACTCATAATATGTGAGTTAATTGTGGAAAATGAAAGTTGAAATTTTGCACTGTTTTGGTGCTAAATCTTTTAATGATGTACAGAAAACATTAGCAAAACTCGTTTTTGAACACATTTCAGCAACAGAGGATCAGAAATGTCTGAAGCATAAAATGAAGCTAGTTTTGGCACTGATTTCTTTTCTATGAGATTAGCTGTTTTGCCCTTTACTATGGCCATCACCTACTAATAATACACATTGAAGCTGGATACCATTATTATGTTGTAAGGTATTTCTTTTGCATGCCTAATCATTTAATTCACCAAAATGCGGAAATATCTTTGCAATAAAATTTAGATAGTATCTCTTCTTAAGATTTGTAATCCTTGTATTTTTGTATGATTGGTAATCTCAGATATTTGTTTTGCATATTATGCTCACCACTCCCAGAAAGCTAAATGGTTGCTCTTAATTCAAATGCTACTCAAACTAATACAGTGAAATACTTTATTTTCTCTTTATTTCGGATAAACTTTCATAAACAAAATAATTGAATTCAGCTAGAGATTAAAAATTTGCTTCATGAAACAATTAAAAGTGAAATTGAATGAAAATAAGTTTCTTTTACTATAAATTTGTTAAGGTATTACACCATAGTGAAAATAACTGGTTAAAAACCCCAGTAGAGAATAGGAATTTACAAGTTGAGTTTATCTCCACTTGCAAGGAAATGCAACTATATCGAAAATTAAAATGTTGGCCTTGTCATTGGGAAATTATATGTGACCTGATTACTGTTTAATTGCTTTTGATCATAGTTGGAACACCTATAGTCACAGTGCAATGGGGATTGTAGCACATCTGCACAGTAGAAATACTTGATGCAAAAAGTAAAGTACATCATCAGATTAGAGAATTTAATTATGTTGTTCATGGTTCATTATAAGCTATTTTCATGCCTTTGATTTTAATCACATATATTCACATTCACTATGCAGTTGGTCATATGCTAGATGCACAATCCTTATTTTCAATGCTGCACTGTTTTGCCCTATATTTACATTACTGATTCTGGATTTGACTGGAAGAAAATAGGTTAAAAGACTAGTATTTTAGTCATCACATTCTGGCATATGAACTGTGTGACACTGTAATGTTAATAAATATGAATATAATATGATAAATTGATCCCTATTCAAGATATACTTATCATCAGTGAAAGTAACTTAATTTAACTTTATATTTTGGTTGTTGAGACATTTTCCATAAATGTATGAATAATCTTGAAGTAAACGTTTAGTTTTAAATAGGATTAGGTATTACATGTAAACCTCTCCCTCAATAACTCGCACACAACAGGATCCAAAAACATAGACTGTACTATAAGCGAGGGTCCCAGTTACTGAGGGACCTTCAGTACAAATCCGCTAGACATCCAGAAAACTGTGGGGATGGGTTGGGGGTTTGGGTGGGAACTGGGCTGTTTAATGACTGAAACCTCGTTTTATAATCCCATAGAGAAAAAATGTCAATAAAGTGCTTCTTTTGATGAAGTTGTTCATTATTCTGTATAAATTACATTTTTTTTCAAAATGTGCAACATCTGAAAGATCGTTACAGTATTCCAATTGCTTTCAACAGCCAACACAAGTAAGTAAAAACATTTATGTAATATGTCACTGCTTTCTGTTTTGTTGATTAAGCTGGGTCCTGGAGTGGTGCATAATAGTGTTATGCAAGACAAAGCACTCGCCAAAGCAGTGAACCAGACTAACTGTTGATTTACAGCCAAACAAGATTCTCTTTTATGAAAAACATGCCATATTAATTTTGTGAAGCAATTGTCTAGGTTGAAGCTCAATTTTTGTATTGTTCAGTTAGCAAAATATTGATGCCGTTATTTGATTGCAAGTAATAGTAAAACTTTTTATCAGCCTTGAGGACATCTTTAAGTACGAGTTCAGGAATTCTCTGAAACTCATTTAACTCACAATGGTCCATATCTTCGATACAAAGCTCTTTATTTTATGAAGTAGTCATTTCACTTGGTTGTCTTGCTATCTTTGATCACAGATGTGATTGAGTAAGTTAATTTAAGGTAGTTTCATTAGATTATGTACACAATAACATTTATAACTTGTGTTTGATTAACTGAAATGAGTTCACCTGACATAGGAACAGGGTCGCTGGTTCTTAAACATGTAGGATTTATATGATTTTTAACCTTTTTTTTATTCCACCTCCTTTATTTGATTCAAAATACGTAATTAACATGAAAATATAAAGGAGACCAGCTTTTAATTCCTTGCAACAATACAAGAAATGTGTCCGCTAATCAGATATCAAAACACAGTCTGCACTTAATTAGGTTCTCAGAGAATGTTCACGGACATAGCTGTTAAAGTAGATTGCCACATTTTACGTTTAATCACAAGTGGACACTTTGCCTTTATGATGATTACACTTAAAAGGAACTACAAGATAGAACTAAAACACAAATTTCACCTTACAAACAATTATTTAATTGGTATTTTTTTTCATTGATAGAAATTTCCTTGATTATCATGAATTACAGTGTACTAAGAATAAAGTGCTTTGGAAAGAAAATGTAACAAATTAGATGACTTCTTATTAAAAGTTGATATTCCATAATGTTGATTAAAATTTCCAGGTCTTATCTACCATTTTCGATGATAAAATGAGTGATATATCAAAGTTTCTGTTACCAATTTTGATAGCGATTTTCTTTAGATTCAACAAATAAGGATACATTTTTTGGTATTTTCTGGCTGCTTTAAAATATGGGATCCATGCTTGACGTTGTGTTATAAACATGTTCACAAGTTATCAGGGCACAAGTTATCCAGGGAGTAGTGTATTATTAAATATATTTGAACCCTAAACATTATAGAGTGTTGACATGAAAGATAAGTCAACACTGATTGTTTCCAGCTGTTTTCTGTTTCTAAGCTTTGAACATTTGTAGAGGCAAAAATCAGTTGGGGTAAATTAATCTGTTTGAAGTAATTGCTTGCCTAAATAAAACCAACTTTGTACAAATTTACATTATTGTTAAATGAAATCAAATTCAGGTATATTTTGTTTTTATTTTTTTATTTTTAATTCAAGGTGTACATACTCTAGTAAGTGTAATGTACTTCAAATGACTTTTGGCCTCAGATAAAAGATGTACCGCCCAAATATGTAAGTCATTTCTTTATTTAAGAGGTTTGGTAAGTTATTTTAAATTCGAGGGTCTCTTTAAATACCCAGATGAATATAAAGTGTCCACATGTAACATTTGAAAGCATAATTCCTTATCCTAAAGTATATGCTGTGTGCTACACATTTTTTCAAAAGTGATTTTTCCTTGTTAATTTTAATGTGCATCCCATATGTGAATTTGAATTCACTGTATCACAGAGAGGCTGGCAGAGTACAGTGGAGAAGTTAAGAGACTGGGAGATCTGGTGCACCAAGAGAAACACAGGGCAGAAGAAACTGAAAGACGTTATCAAAGAGAACTGGAACTGAAGGTAACAAAAAATAATTTTGTGAACCAATTAAAATTTGATGACTTTTAAGTGCATATATATTTGTCAAGGAATTCAGATATTTATAATCTGGTTTGAATATTTACGCTTTATCGTGCTATATTTATTAATTGGATGTAATTTTTTTCTTGAGGATTTGTGTATGTCAAGAAGACCACATTTACATCAACAAAAATAAATAGTCATGTACAAATGTGAGTCCATAGAAAAACTTGTCTGTTTTATCTTATCAAAGAGTTTTATAGGGCTCTGATAGATAAACTAATACATGTGAATTCTTGGGTAAATTGTTTCATTTTTTGCTCAAGTTTTGTTTGATAAAATCACTGTTTCTTCAAACTGGAAATAATGAATCCAAAGTTTCTCTTAGTTGTATGATATACAGTTTGTTATCTGTCACACTTCTTGGGTACAACAATGATCATAACTAAATACATCCAGAGTGATGGCCCTTAATTAGACTTGTAACTTCTTGTTGAAATTTTATACCCAGTTTTGTACAGTCTTGTGTTAAATTTTTGGTACTGAACATTGTCTAACTCATATTTTCTCAGTAATATGCATGATTAGCTCAACACTTAACTTACAGCTATGCCCCTGATAAACTGACTGGAATGATTTCTGGTTATGCCCGATGTTTTATTGTACCTTGATCTTGGCAGGGTGCATTATTTTATGGTGTTTTCTGTCTGTCTCTTAACCTTTGCCTGTTTATTCTGTAACTTATTCCAAGTAATGTAGATGAAGCCTTTCTGGAGTAGGTAAGACTCGTGCAGTATCTCGTTTTATGTTGTGGCTGATGCCAACCCTTTAACTCTGCCCTTCTTTCTTGTCCTGACTGTAATTTTTGAACTACTTGAGATTGTTTGGCTTGGCTACAACATTACTCTATTTTGGGGTTTTTCCATGCAAAAAGAAAGTTAGTTAACTGGAAATTTCAGTAATATGCTGTGTGGGCTCCTCAAATAACCCTTATCCCCACCCACCTTTGTGTGCATTAAGAAAATGTATTCCAGGCCTTGGATAATGTGGTGCCATCCTAAGGAATACATTATATACATTATTTCTTATCATTCAGTTTGTAAAAAAAATTAATAAATATTCCATCACATCATTGATTACTTCAATTGCAAACATGATGGCTGTATTTAACATTAAAAAACTAAAAAATGTGCATCAAAGTTTCTTATTATATTATACAGTATCATTCAGAGACTGAGAGAAAAGTTACCCATGGCACTAAGATTGAGATTAGAAAAGTTAAGATTGCAAATCTGTGATATTTATCCATCTATAGGTGAGGCTTCTGTGGAACCTTTTTTAGAAGTTTGTCACAAATTCAGAAATGGGATGTGTTACACAATCCCACATTGTATGAATTAAAAAAGTAGGATGACAGTCAGTGCTTTTAATTGCAGGATTTGGAGTTGTCCAAGTGTCAGACAGAGCAAGATGTTCTTCAGGCAGAAAGAGACAAACTTGATGCCCTTATTCAGCAAAATGAAAGGTATGGAAAAATGAAGAAAAAGGCTTTAAAATTAATTTCTGCATGGAACCATGTTTCAGATAAGAAAAGCTATGTATTGACGTGTTGATATACCTTTGCTGTGCATTGATACTTTTTTACATCAGACCCTTTAATGTGCAGTGATACCTTTTATTGTTTTTCGTGACTGACACCAGTATTACCAAAATAAAGCCTGTATATCCATAACTGTCATTTATACAAGATGATTCAGGTAGTTGATGTGTAAAATTTAGAATTACATCAACCTTTTCTGGGATACAGAATTCACAAAAGGGTAAAATTAAATTAAAACTATTTTTTTTTTAAAAAGGGGTATAGAGAAGTGATGGATTAATTTGATATTAGTCTTTGAATAACTTGTTCAACAACAAAAATAGCCATAATACATAAAGATAAAAATAGAGTGAAATAAAACACTTTATCGTATAAGTTTCAGTTCCATGATTTTGCATTATAGAAAAAATGTGGTTTTAGATTAACTGAACATAAATAAAATATTAAAAAATAAAAAAATATTAAAAAAATGTAATGCAGAATATAATACATAAAGTAATTTCAGAAAATCAATTTGGAATGCTTGGGAAAAAGAAAGACTAGTTTTGTCTGCGCAATAATCATTTCAGTAGCAAGTATCACATAAGTTGGTCAGTGAATATAAATTTTTGTCAAACTTGAAAACAAATTTAGTTTTTATCTCAAAGTCATATTTTTCAGTGATGGGATAAGTTAACAAAAGAGGTGATAGTTATAAATTATATGCATTTTGGCTATTAAGTGAGTTTATTTACTTCAGACTGTTAGGAATTGTTATTTTTAGTTTTTTTCCGCTTCGTTCAAACTTGAACATAAGCATTCATATGAAGACAGTTGAACTTGAAAGTTTTGTTGTTCATAGATTTTTTTTAATATATATAAAGTAAGCTTCAATACCATAATATTGCTGAACTTCTAAACTGTTCCCATGGTAACAGCTGTTTGCCATATATTTCCATAAATTCAATGTTAGACCAATTTTTAAGACCATTTGAGCTTATGAAAGAAGAATATGGACACAGTATATTCATCTAAAACTTGATTCACTTTAAGTGTCAATTCTTAACACTTAAGTGAAAAAACATACTGCTTATGACTATATTCAGTAGAACTCAGACAAATAATTATAAAATATAATCATACACTGAGAAGGTTCAAAGTATGACTCATTTGGCAAGAAAGTTGAAAGCACAAAATAAAAGAATTTTTGCAAAATATATTATTTTGTGATTTTTACTAATTCTAGGAAGGAATTGATAGCAATAACAATTATTTCATCCCCAGCATGCTGAAATAAAGCATACCTCACAGTACCCATCTAATGTTCACATCAAGCTGTCCACTATAATGAAAATTGTTATTGTACAAGAAATAAAGAGTGATGCCAAATAATTGACTTAATGGCATTTCAGTCTCAAGACTGTGGTGGGTTAACAACTTTTGTTTAAATGTCAACAAGCATTAATTTCATGTTGAATGACCACTATAAGGTGATGCTTACTATATGATGCTGTCCATTCATCATTGTTCATAATAACTTGGGTTGTTCACTAGCTACAGTTACCAACTTAGTGGATGTCTTACTCTTTGGGGAAAGGAAGAAACCTATTGATTTCAGGAGCAAATGGCTACAAGTCAGAGTCACTATGCCTAAAAGGGGTTCAGTGGTTTTCACACAATAACATTTGTTCTACAGGAAATATCTTTGTGGATTGCTTGTACTTGGGTTAAAGAAGAAACCTATTGTTTTTGGGTCTAAATTTCAAAGCTAAAGGTAAATGTGACTGAAAGAAAAATGGTTTCTGCAAAAAAACATCAGTGTCAGTTTTTTCCACACAAAAAAAAATCTACATCACATACCAAACTTTGTGAATGGGTTGCATTTGAATAGAGAAGAATGCTATAAATTTTAGAGTCAAAAGATCAAAACTCATGGTCACTGTAAGTAAAACAAGACACAGTAGCATTAGTTTTAAATTTTATACCTGGATCAAGCTTTTTGGATAGCTTGTACTTGAGTAAGGACAAAAATCTGTTCATTTTTCATTAAAATGTCAATGGTTAAGGTCATTGACTGATAGAAGAAAAATGTGTTTCTGCAAAATGACATAAGTTCTGCATCACAGATCAGGACCAAAACTTTGCCCATGGGTTTCACTTGGAATAAGAAAGAACATAATTCATTTTCTGATCAAAAGGTCAAGCTGTCACTATGTCATCAAACATATGTCTTCACTGAAGTTTTTGGATAACTTACATGTTTGGTAAGAAAGAAGCCTATTGATGTTGGGGTTTGAAGGTCAAGATCACGATGACTCTAAAGAAGAAAATGGCTTGATATATTAACTTAACTGAAGTTATGGAAGGTTTCTCTATTTATTTGGGGATTGGCAGTATAAGTTGTGTTCTAGAGCAAGTTTCTTGACCAAGCTATTCCTTATGGCTTGGACATAAGATGTAAGGAAACCTATAGATTCTGCAAACAGGGGTCAGATGTCATGTTCATGGTAGGTCTAATAAGACAATAATAGTTTCTACACAATTAGTTTTGTTTAAGGTTACCTTTTATTTTACTCATTAGTCAATAATCTTCCAGGCAACATACTATACTCATGCTTGCATAGAGGACAATTAAAGGATGTGATACAAATGGCATATAATTTGCCATTTATGATACTCTTTTTGGCATTTTGTTAAAATAATTAGTGAAATTTAAATATCCAGAAAAAATTGAGACAATCTTAACTGTGCATTCACTTCCCAGGAACTGTTGAAAACAATTTGGGATTGAAACTCCAACCAATAAAACAAGACACCCTTTCCTATCTCTTAAGACAAATGGACCCCAGATCCATAGATTAGGATAATATGACCCAACCCCACATGAAAAGACAATGGATCTACCTCCCCATCTATTAAGATAATGAGTCCCCCTCCCCACCTATTAAAACAGTTGGAACCACCCTATCTTCTACTGCTAAAAAAGTCTCTCATTTGCCATTTACATTTCTGAAGTTGATATATCAGTATAGAGAAATTTTCCAAAGCTTCTGCAGATCATGTGTGAACTTATAAAAACAATTTGATTGGCTTGTGTTGAGATGCCCCTAACTAAGTCACACTACTTGACCCACATAACCAGTTAGCAGAATATTACTAGTAAGATGTCAGACAGTTTTACATAGTTCCTCCACTTGGATGACATGTTAGTTATTGAATTTACTGAATCATTAGATATGCGTGCCACATGTCATGTCTTGCAAGAAGTACTGTGAACATGTTTAGTGGATATTTTGGATTGTGTTTTATATTTCAATGTCATAAATGAGGTTTTCAGGAGTATTTGCACTGCCATCTTAATTTGAGGAGGCTTGTAAAGAAACAAATAAACTTAGTCATTAATTGTTCAGTCAGTGTTAGGCAATTGGTAGCTGCGGATTTCATCATTACATACAGGTTGAGTGGAATAACACAATTGGGTGGCAGCAGATGCTTGCCAACCTTTTTAAACATTATATATGGAGCTGATTCCATTATTCTCCCTTCATCTGAAGATTGAGGAGTGTGCTCAAATGTAATGTTTACTACTTCTTTATGAGCAAGTGGGAGATAAGTGCCCATTATGAGAGGGAGAGATATTTCTCAAACTAAAATGCATACTTTGTCTTACCTTTGCATAGTTTTCATTGGTTCTTCACAAGACAAAGGTCTGTTGATCTGAAGAAATCATCAACACTGCACTCTAAACTATATTCATTAGATTTAGTTATCTTTGCTGGGTTTCCCACAGGTGCCACATCTATGCAGCACAGGCGGCCAATGATTGAAGCACCAATTAAAAATCAATTCAACAGGTTAATATAGCATGCTATAATGTATCTAAAGAAGCTTTCCATTAAAGTTGATGAATTATACAAATTGTTTTCATTAGGTATATCTTCCATGGCAGCAAAATAGTTGGACCCGTTTCCCATCTTTTAAACAATGGGAACCCAGTTAAACCACATCCCTATTTATTAAGACGATGGTACCAATCCCCATCTGTTAATACATTTGGATCATCTCATATATTTAAGACAAAAGGAATACTTCTCCATCTGTAAATACAACTGAACCTGATCCCAATTCCCTTCTGTTGGGACCCCATCCTATAAGAAACATATCCATGAGTTTTATTATATAAATTAAAAAACTCAAGAAATAAATAAATTAACAAAAGGAAATTTGGGATTGGGGATTACCTTGTATCGTAAAATGTTCTGTATTAATTGTTAGATGAGTATTTAGTCTGCATATATAAGAAAATGTTAACTGGAACATGTGCCATACATTTTTATTTTTCAGTACAATTACAGACCTTAATGAAAAGATTCAAGACCTAGAGGGTAAGTCCTTGATGTGAATACCCTACTGTGTATTTATTTTTATTAATGGATTTTGTGCTTGCAACAAGCTACAAATTTGCTTTGACCCATTAAACAGATGATCCTTCTGAGGATAACATAGGACATTTTTACACATTAGAGGCATATCTATCAAAGGAGAATATATGGCTTTGTACCCATTAGAAACATTTATCATAGGAGAAGATAGGACCTCCTTACCTATTGGAGACATCTAATAGTTGAAAAGATAGGACCTCCTTACCCATCCAATACATCTGTCTATGGAGAAGATAGGACCTTCTTGCCTGTTGGAGACATCTATCTTTTGAGAAGGTAGGACCTCCATATCCATCAGAGACATCTATCTGTTGAGAAGATAGGACCTCCTTACCCATCCGATACATCTGTCTATGGAGAAGATAGGACCTCCTTGCCTCTTAGAGACATCTATCTTTTGAGAAGATAGGACCTCCTTGCCCGTTAGAGACATTTATCTGTTGAGAAGATAGGACCTCCTTGCTCGTTAGAGACATCTATTTGTTGAGAAGATAGGACCTCCTTGCCTGTTAGAGACATCTATTTATTGAGAAGATGGGACATCCTCACCCATCAGAGACATCTATCTGTGGAGAATATATGGCCTCCTTACACATCAGAGACATCTTTCTGTGGAAAAGATACGACTTCTTTACCCAGTAGAGACCTATCCATATGTGGAGAATGTAGGATATTCTTACCAATCGGAGCTATATCAATTTATGGAGAACATGTGACTTTCTTATCTAATAGAAACAGCTATTATTTTAGGAAGTGGAAAAAAAAACAGATCCATATTTCTTGTTAGGGTTAAGCAAGGGAAGTAACCTATGAAAATGACTAATTAGAATAATGGGTTGGGGGTTACACAGAGTTTAAAGCATACAGGAAAGCATTATTATTATAGAACATTATTAATATACAACATGCTTACATTTCAAAAGAACAAATCGTAACTAAATAAAATAATACTATATATGTATTATAATGACTGGTTAGTAATTTTGACTGAAGGAAAATATAAAATAGTAATATGGCAAGTAACATGCTTAAAAGTGAATTATAATATGGTAAATAATTATATTTATTAAACTAGTTTGTAAACTGCCAGTAGGTAGTATATTGAGCTTGTACATAGGAGTACTGAGTTCAATTCCCAGACTGCAAAGATAATCTCTTGAAATGCCAGCAAGTGTATATTCTTTAATGGTTTTGGGTTTGGCTGTGAACAGTTTCTATGAATTAAAGCCAAGTCCTTGTAAGATCCAAGGAACAAATGATGTTTATATAAATGACTTGTCCTTTTTATATTTTGAAAGTGACAATGTAGTTACTATGTACTCCATGCTTCACTTTCCCTTCTACAGTTTGAACACCTGTGTGAATTTTAATTCATAAATTGATATATATATTAGCTTACCAGATGGTCAGTATCTAGCCCATTTGGGACTTTTGTTTTAACACAAGCTTTAAAGCAGTTAGGATGATAGTAATATATAACATTTTATGTATAGGTGGTGTTCAAAGATTACATATAGGTAGCAGCTTAATAATTTGATTTTTTTCATAGAATTTTTGTTTACCAGAGTTTTTTTTATACCATTTTGATTGTTGTTGTTGTTGTTGGGCTTAACGCCATTTT
>QKMX01353797.1:36152-48526 GCA_003401595.1 Venustaconcha ellipsiformis
AGGATTTGGAGTATTTGTTTTGATGTTTGTTAGTTTACCTGTAAGGATTTTGAGTATTTGTTTTGTTTATATCTAAATCTAAACATAAATTGTGTAACTTTGGCATGGTTGCAGTCTAGTTTGGTAGTAGATGCTTTACCAAAATTTTGACTGTCACTTAATTTTGGTTTGGAAATAATACTCATCAATCCTTGATTATTCCATCATTTTTAGAGATAATTGTGGGTGTGATGAAAGTAAATATCTCTAATTTGTTTAAATTTTAGTATTATATGTAATCAAGAGTTTTTCACCTTAAAACTTGTAGCATTTGTTATAGAGTGTAACAGGTACTGTTTGTGTACCTCAGAATATTATCAGGTCCTGTAAGTTCAGTAGCTGACAGTTTGTATGATTCTTCTTGAAAACTCTTTATAAATAAGTTAATACATGAAAACTGCATTTGTTGGAGTTCATTTTTAGGCATTTATATGACACTTGATTGTTTACATAAATGTATAGTCTTGATTTATTTTAAGATCTGTTCATCAGGAGAGATTTTAAGATCTATTCATCATAAGAGAGAGAGGGTGGGGGAAGGGTGAGAGAGGTAGAAGTAGATGAAGAAAAATTAAGTAGGTCTAAATATAGAAATATACGTGTAACATGCATGTGGTAAGATATATTTGTAAATGGGAAAAGAAAGTTGTTCAAAAAGTTATATGCCATTGGGCAATAAAAGTAGTAAATGCTGCTGTTATGATACCAAGTTACTGACACATTTCAGTATCTCATTATGAAATATATAATATTGTTTTATCAATACTTTATTTATAAAATATAAATAACATGTTTCCAGCAGAAAATTTTGATAATAGCTTTTGAAATCAATTTTTGGTGAAAAATTTACTGATTTTGTATCAAGTCCTTTCACCAAGTCTTTATGTATTCCTCTAAAACAGAACACTACTTGTATTCCAGTTACGTGTGAAAGATCTTGAAGGTGCTTTGGAAGTGGAGAAATCAGCCAATAATGAGGCAAACAAAGCCATAGACAGACTTACAAAACAGATCAGGTTTGTAATGTCACATAAGGCCAGTTCTAAGCCATCCTATCTAATTTTTGCATATATTTGCTAGTTTTCCATTTTTTGTGCACAAATTAATACACCTGTATCCAGAAATCATAAAGACTATGAAATCATCATCGTTGTTATCCAGAATTGCAATATGTTAACCTATCTACACCTTGGCAGATTGATCTGCTATTTCAGTGCTTTGCACTAGCAAAATCTATTGGATTGTATGAGATGCCTCCCGTTATATATAATGCCAACTAACCAACTGCATGTAACTGGGGTGCTTTGTACATTGGCCAAAAATGGTGGAGGCATTTGACTTCAGGAGTATACTTTGTAAGTTTTATATTGAAAGTCTCACAAAGAAGACATTACAGCTGTATTTGAGGAGAAGGATGTATTTGTGCAAACACAGATTGGCAGTTGAAAATCACTTATTAATGAGTCCATTCTAGTTGTGTGCACCACTTTTCTTGCACAATCAAGGAGGAACAATGTTCAAATTTGAACAGTTTGATTTTGATGCATGCAGTGAAATTCACAGACCAAAAGCACTGAAAAATTGAAATGATCTGCCAAGGTGTAGATAATTTAACATATCAGAACCTTGGCTAGTGAAGCTGAGTAATGATACCCTTGAAGAGCTTACATTCTGGAAACAAGGCATGAATAATCATAGCCTGATTCTCCAATCAAACATGCTTAATGATAGCCTGGATAGGCTTAGATTCTGGAATCAAACATGCCTCATCATGGTCTGGTAGGCTTAGATTCTAGAATTAAGACATTCTTATTCATACCCTAGAAAGGATTAGATTCCCAACATGCTTAACCACTCATATGAGATGTTAGAATATCTAGATCACTTTGGTTTATGAAAGAAACACAATTGTCATTAGTAAAACAGCCTCCATGAATTTTAAGAAGGAAGAATGCTGTCAGAGCAGAAAAAGTATGTCTGGTAGAAATAACAATATATATTAGGGCTTTGTTTTTCATGATGCTTATGCACTTTGTTGAAGCATTGTCTTCATTTCTATATAGGTCTGAATGCAGAAAACAGTCTACATTGACATTTGTCCCACCACAACCTTATCTCTGGGTGGAAACAATTCAAAAAGCTAGAGGCATCACTTCTTCCAGGACTGACAGACATTCTCATTTTTCTTCAGCTCATGGCACTTCTTCATCCCCTACTCACCATGTTGAAGTACGGGACATTGCAGAGAATGTTCCTATACCTTCTTTACATTGTTGGAACCTGGATGCCCACACGCTCATCAGCTCAGAGTGTCCTAGATGATGCTAATACCATTCTAGTAAACTTGAATGAGTTTGACATGCAGGAAGCACAAGTGACACCTGGTCTTATGCCCACTCCTTCAGGCAATAAATGAAGTTTGTCATCTCTTTTCTACTAACTTGTGCGCAAATCGTGCCACACAGTCCAAAAAGATCCTTTCCAGTCTGGAAAAAATCTTGGGGGCTCAACCTCAACCAAACCTCTGCCTCCTTCCTCATTCTTGTACAATTAAGGAAATTACTAAGAGGTTGACAATGGGCAATAATATTAATTGACAACATTGAAAGTGGGATTTTCTCTCCTCAGTACTGTGACCCTTGGTCTCTTCTGCCAGTTTTGGGATATATTCCCCAAAGTTGCCCATGAAAACCTTCCAAACTTGATGCCAGTGCAGAAAATGTGGGTATTTCAAATAGAGCCTGGGCAAACTTTTCTGTAAAGACATTGAAGCCATGGAAGAGAAAGTCTAATTGCTTGTCATCATGGTATGACATGCTGACCTCTGCTCTGCTCAGCTGCTTCTTTCAGTATGCTGAGAGAAGCCTCTTTGAACCCAGCCACCCTTCAACACATGCTGGAAGCTGTGGCCAAGACATCTCGGCATGTACTTCATGTTTTCATGGCTATGTTGGAGGAACTTCTTCACATTTATCTTGAATTTGCTTTGTACTACTCAAAGGTATTACTTATCATAGTAAAGACCTCCTAAGGTTTGCTCTGCTTGAAGCCAAGAGTCTGTTTGGAGGCCTGATTCCTATATTGGCATTTCAAGACTTGTTGTATGATCTTTCACATCCACTCCAGGCCCATCACAAAGCCTTAGTCCAATAGGCAATCTCAAAATGGACCTCCTCATCCTCATCTGTCTGGTTCCCAGAAACAAAAAAAAAAAAAAGACATGCCCAACAAACTTGGAAAGGAAGGAGACAGTTTACACAGCCCCCTAATTTTTCCAAAGTAGGTGTTGCGGGACAGCCCTAGGAACTTGAGCCTTCTCCTGCTGTTTATCCCTCTCTCAGGCATTCCTGTCAGTGCTTGCCTAGTCCTCGTTTCTGAGACCTGGTCAAGCATCATGGATTATGGTTGGTTCCTTTCAGTAATGAAACTACCTGCTCTATCTAGGAGTCCATATTTCTTCACCAGTCCAATCTGGTGAAACTGAAGGAGGAAGTGCATGCCCTCTTACAGAAAATGGCAGTTGAGAGGATTCTAAATGATGTTGCTTTGATTCCCATATCTTCCTGGTCACCAAGAAAAGTAGAGAGTTTTGTATTATAATCAACCTCTCTCCTTTAAACCTGTTTCTTCTGGAAAAACCTTTCAAGGTAGATACCACCTCCTAAGTTTGGAATGCATTTTGCCCGTCCAATTGAGTAGTCTCTTCAGAATGTCACATCCTCATATTTCATCCACACCACAGGTATCTTGTTTTGCTTAGATCAGGAAGTTTTTCAGGTCCTACTGTTTGAAATTTCTTCCACACCCAGGGTTTTCACCCAAGTTATGGGAATAGTAGTGTGATACCTCTTGTTACTTTCCTGACCAATTGTCCAGTAATTTGATGATTTTTTGATCCACAATAGTAAAATCTAGTCCCTTCATCAGGATCTGTACCAATGTTGGTCTGTGGTAACTTAGTTGATCCTTTTGCGATACCTCAAGAAATCACAACTTACTCCATCACAAGACTTTGTTTATATGGGGATGAATTACCTCACAAACCAAAACTTAGAGTTCCACTCGATCAGACAGATCGAATCCTGGCTCTGTAGAAATGCTACAAGTAAAAACTTCTTTGCCTCTTTAACTGCATCTGTTCCATCTGGGAACCTTGAATGCCACTGCCAACTTGCTTCTATTAGGACATCTTCATTGGTTACCACTAAAGATCCTTCTTCTCACAAGGTGGAAGTGTTACAATGATTCTTTATCAATGCTGATCATTCTAGGATCAGTATTTTATCTCTTTCTGCAGTAATGGTTGAATTGGAACAAATTCATGATTGAAATCTCCTGCAACTGAAACGCACTCCTTTTCATTTGCCATTGCATCAGATTCTGGTTGAGGAGCTCATTTAGAAATGGATGATACAAATCTATAGTGTCTTTAGACCCTGTCTGAATCATCCCTCCATATAAACAACCTAGAAATGAATTCTATATACCTAGCATTGCAAGGATGCATCAACAGAGTAAGGGGTTGATGTGACATGGTCTCCTTCTACAACACATCCATTGTAGCTTATCACTGATGTCAAGGAGGCTCCCATGCCCCTTCTTTTTGTGTGGAAGTCTGGAACCTCCACTGGTGGGCCACCTTAAAGAACATTAAACTCAGAGATCAGCATATTCCGTCAAAAAGAATTTTTAGGTGGACAATCTCTCCAGAACAGGCAGAGCCATTCTCACAAAACTGACTCTTCACCTTTCTGTTACGAATCCCTTTTCTCCATGTGGGGAAGATCCTAGTGGCTCAATTTGCAATCAGGCTCAACAACAGATTTCCATTTTATGTTTCTTCTGTCTCGGATCAAGGATGCTTTCAGTCTCCAGTGGGATTGGCTGTTTGCTTACACCCTCCAACTCTTCTAAGTGCTTCCTCAAGTTCTGCAAAAAGTCAGAAGTTCCACTATGTGGCCTCAGTACTTGTGATTCAGTGATCTTCTGGATCTTTTGATTGCTTGACCGAGGTCTCTTCAACACAGGAGGCATCTTCTGTCATAGCACAGGGGATCCCTCCTCCACAACAGCCCACAAATTTTCCACTTACATGTTTGGCTCATCTCAGGTGATCTCTCTGCCAGAAAAATGTTTGGGCCAAGTTGCCAGTTGTATCATTCAATCCAGGTGAGCTTTAACATAATGTTATCGGGCAAATCCTCTGTGATTGGTGCAGTAGGAAATGTGTTGATCCTAGCTGTCCCTCTATAACTTCTGTTGATTTCCTTTTATTTCTCTTTAATGGGAATTATAATTCGGTTTCTCTCCCTTGTCAACCGGGATTTTTAGCTCCACTACCAATACAAATCCTCAGTCTAGTTTGATTTTCTGCCTAATAATTTTTTGGAGTTATTGCTCCTGATTGTGAGACCCACCCTCTTTTACTTCTGCACAATAACTCCATTTATTTTTGGATTTTAACCAAATTTGACAAGCAGCTTGATTTTTCAGCAAACTGTTGCTGAGTTCAAGTGTCAGTGTGTTCTGTGCTATTGCCTAGCATAGTATAAATACTCCAAATTTTCAGATCCATCCACTTTTTTTCTATACAATAATTCCTGTAAATATTATTATATATAAACCAAGTTTAGTTTGCAGCTTAATTTTTATGTGACCTTGGCTGAGATTGACTGTCAGAATTCCAAAACATTTACAGGATTTTTGCCTCTGATTGTCAGACCCATCCATTTTCGTTTCCGAACAGTGACTTCATTAATTGTTTTTGGATCTCAACCATAGGTAGCATGAGGTTGACGAGGCCTCTGCTGAGTATGAATTAGTCAAGTTATGGATCCACCAGCCTTAATTTCCACACAACCATTTATTTCTTGTTTGTTTTCAGACATTTTTGGTGTGTGGTTTGTTACTGATTGTACCTTTTCTGGGGTTGATTATCTGCAGTGTATGTCATTATTTAGAAGAATTATAGCCCCTGGTTGTCGGATGCTTTCACATCATTTCAGTTCAAAAACTATGTTCATTTTAATTGGATTTTAACCAAGATTTGCATGTAGCTTGACATTGATGAGACCGTGGCTGAGTTCATCTGACAAGATTCTAGATTATTTATATGTTTACAGCCCTTGATTGTCAGACCCAATCACCTTTTTTACCTGACATGAATGACCCTTTAAGTTTAGCATAATATTAAGGAGACCTCAGCTGTGTTTGATTATCAGCATTGCTTAAGTACGTATTCAGCATGCACCAATATATTTTAGCAGGTATATAGCGCCTTATTGTTTAACTTTCTGTCAGTGCACTCTTAATATATAGAAATGTTCCTTTAGAGCAATGACTCATTTGGCATATAATTTTATACTGATTGCACCTTGGTTTTATTTTGATATTGATATACATATATATCAGCTTCATGTATTGTTATTTTGTGTGCATTGAATGTAGGTTCCACATTTTGTAAGCAACTATATATTGATATAACCATACTAGGGTTAATTTTTTGGTGTTCTTCATTAACGTCCTCCTCTAAAATCATATCATGATCATCAACTTTATCATCATGCTCATCTAACCCTTTTCTCTATCAAACTATACTCCCTTTTTAAGTAGCAAGCATCATTTCATGAAATTTGCTTGTTTGTTTGGATGATTTAAAATTCATTTCTATTTCCTCACTCCCCCAGTTTATTTAAATGAAATAACTCTAGTGTTTTACATATGTAGCAAAATCCATTGTATGATAGAAATTACCTATCTCTCTTGGTTGCACCAGGTAGCTTAGTGGTCTAAGGCACATGCCTTTAGAGGTCATCATACCTGTCAACATGGCATGGCATGCTACAAACATGTTTTACTCCCAAACCCTACTGATAAGGTTGTGCTTTGAAATCAGTAATCTTTTAAAGCTACTCCATATCAAAACTTCAGTATATGCCTGTTACATGTAGCTTATATAAGTGGTACACAGTTGTGATTGGTTGATGTAAAAATACATTGTATCTTTTAGAAGGTTTAAATAGTGGCAATTAAAAGGCAAAGAGGTCAGGTATAAACCACTGTTTCACATGTTTACTTAACTGGCTGAGAATAGCTAGTGTGATGTGTTAAGCACTTTGAAGACTGCAGGGATTAAACTTATTGTACTGATTTGTGCAGGTAACAAAGTGGAACAATCCAATATAAGTACATCAAAGAGCTGCTATATGCTTGTAAGAGAACAAACATTATTACATATCATTGCCTTGAATGAGAATGTTAAAGACATATATATTCAAGATTATTGACAAGTAGGGCTGTCAATGATTACCCAGGTAAACGGGTACCCTACTGTAGTGAAAAACCCAGTGAGGAGTACCTGTTCACAAAAATAATTTGTTGACAANACTATCAAAATATCATATATCATTAGCAGTACGCTTGTCTGACTCATTGACATTAGTTAAATTAGTCAGGAAACCAGACTAACTTTACAGCAGCACCTCAGATGCTTTAAACTCTGCCACTATTTTTTCATGCGAATCGTCTGCATGATTAAACTGTTGATTATCGAGATTTTTAAAAATGGCATCCAGCAAGAGATGCATGTTTAAGATGAAAGGGAAAATAAGCCAATCATTTTGTGACCCTACAACAATCAAGGTTTGTGAAAATTTGACAGTGGGGTAACWAGGTTTTTGCATGTCTTTCATGTTCTAACAAGTACCCAGTACACAGGGTCAATTTTTCGTGGTTTTTGACCACCCTATCCACAAATTTGTGAAGAGTGGTGATGATTCTTTGAGTTCAGATTTTACACTAGATATAAAATGTAAAACATGGTTATTTCAGTTGTTGGGATAGTGTTCAAGGTGATTCAGTTTTTAAGGTGATTCAGAAAGCAGTTAGCTATCAGCAAAGCTAGCAAAGCCCAGCAAAAATAAATGTCAGAACTCCTGGTTTTTCTTTGTAAAGTGTGCCAGCCAAAAATAATTTGGTGGGTGAGGGTTAATTCTTTGCACAGATTGCAAACAAAATATCAACATACATCATTTTTGTGTGTATAGTGTGTGTTGAAGTACATGTGCATCACCTGTATGTAACATATTTGATATGCTGAATTGAATGATTGTTCAGATTAGTTCTCTTTATTATTTTTTTCTTCATCTTCTTAAAATACTAACTTTAAATTGACCTATGCTTTTCATGTTGATTTTAGCCATGGAATAGATTGCTTGATTAAAAAATAAGAATCACATTCTTATTGTCTAACTTTTCTGTCAGTGCTCCCTTAATATATAGAAATTTTCACAGATTATTTGTGTTGATTATCACCTGTTTTGGTCGTTTTTTTCATAAGGACAAACATATCTCATGTTCAGACTGCATCAAATACAGATTTAACAATGCTAATATTATGGTCATCCAGATCAATTCATTTCTGACCATGATTCTCTCAGAGAATCCAGCAGAGAAGTTTGAACATCAGTGCCATCCAGTCTGTAGTGAGAGTAGTGATAAACATTAATGACACTTGCATTACCTATCGAACTATTGAGAGTAGCAAAGGCTCTCTAATTAAGCCTATATTTTGCCATCTAATGGATGGAAACTTTGTGTGTGTTTTAATTTAATATCAGTGTGGTTGTGATTTTGTGAGTGTTTGCACATATGTGTATTTGTATTGTGATGATATTTGACAATACTAGGTCTACCAGCAATTTTTTTTCTTTGTAAGTGTATTAAATGCTTTGAACAAGATAGACAAGTTATTTTCAGATCTGAATTTCTAATCAAGCTTACATGATAAGTTAGCTTACTCTCAGTTGGTTAACATCACTTTTCTTAATCAAGCATTCGACCCCCATTGGATCCTCAAAACACTTGTTGAGTCTCAGCCCCCACCCCTAGCACTGTATGGGAATATGACAAGTATGGGTCATTGACATTGAACCAATCTCCCCTTTCTTACCGAGTCTTAGGCTGAGCCAACATGGGTATGTGAGAAATAAAACTTGCCAGTAACTTCCTATGGGTCACTGGTTCTTCCTGGGATCTCTTGGGTTCAACCTCCATCAAATGTACTGGCTACCATGTATGGCTTAAGTGCTGGAAAATGGTGTTAAACCCATAACAACTAAGACAACAACCCATCATTTTTTTTGTCTGTAGCTAGATGGTGTGAGATGCACATAGGAAATATTTGGCTAGTTGTGTGTTTTGAGATTCTTGGTTCAGGAGTAAAGTTGATAAAACATTGAGTAAAATGTTCATTTGGACTGTTAAGGCATTACTTTGTTTTCTTATTGAAATATTATTCATATTTTGTAGGGAATTAGAGCAAGCATATGATCAAGAAAGAAGCAGTTCAAAACACCTGAGTGAAAAATATGCCAAGTAAGTTCTTTACAAAAAGAGAGGAAACTTTATATTTGCTGTCTTATTAACCTGATTGATAGACTTTTTAAATTATGATGCAATGGGATTATATTTGGAAGCAGTATTAGTGTACCTTTGTACAGCTTCCAATTTGATATAATTTTGTTGTTTCACCAGTGAAGGTTCAACATAAATATCACTTTTCAGGAAGTGATAATGTTGCTTAGCAACACTAAGGTTATGTGTTAAAGTTTTGAAAATCATGTATTATACTTCATTTTGCTATATTTACCTAAAACTCAGGTGTTACTTTATTATATATCTAAAGTTTGTATCTTCAACTTTGTTTATTGCCTGTGTAAGCAGAATGCTGAGTCATCATAATAGATCAGACATAATAGTGTTCACAGGCAGCTGCTGATGTACTTTATTTTTGACATATCTGAGTTAATAATGTTCACTGGGAAGCTGCTGATGTATCATATTTTCAGCATGATTTCATATGGCAAAAAATCTACTTTTTTGACATCTAAAAACATATTCTTTTATATGGTGTCCAAAAACAAACTGTGTAAGACAGATATCTCCCTACTACCACCACCAAAATAAGGATGTTAGTACCTATGATGACTTGCTGCAGTAAAATAAAAGTTTAATTTCTCTTATTTCATATAGTATACTGGATAAAAAACAGGCAATACTTGTTTATTTTGTCTGTTGGATACATGTTCATGCACCAGAAAGCACAGCCATGCATGTATTAGAGCAACAACTTTATGTGTATTTTCCATGGAGAACCACCATATTTGTATTGAAACTCTCAATCCACTGTTTAACCTTCTGTTATATAATCCTTGGTCATTAAATTTTGCCTTACAATCACAAGCAAGCTTTATTTCTGTATAAATATATAAAAAATTAAAACAAACTAAATAAAGACATTTTGGAATTATGATTGTGAAGGTATTTATGATTGAAAAATGCATGAAGGATTGGTATCAAATAATAGAAGTACATATAAAATGGTCAGCTTTAAGTTGTACATGTGAATTATTATCTATTTTTGAGATGGTAAGTTGATAATTTTCTTATGAGTAGTAGAATGGAATAAAATACTCTTGTTGGGTATTATCATGTAGTATATTTTTCTGCAAGGCAGATACTTTTTTGTAAATAAGTAGTTTGCGAGATAATTAGTGAAGCATGGAAGAAATATACATAAACAGAAGAAACTGCTAAACAAAACAACAAGTGACAGTTTTTTTAGGTACATTTATAAATGGAGTATAAATGCTTTTTTTTTTTAAAAATCTATCTTTTGAATCCTTTTGCTTCTTTTTTCTAAAAAATGGCAACCACATTTTTTTGTGACAAATTGTTGTGGCAAGTGTCATTATAATTGTCTGATTCCTGATTGAATGCATTCTGCAGTTGTACAAATTTTATGAAATTGGTGTTTCTTCTGTTATAGTTCCTTAATCAGTCAAATTGACCCTGATTTTTCCCAATAGATCTTCTGGTGTATGCATGGTCTCCGAGGAATAGAACCATACCAGAAAGTAGAATTATGACTGACCTTGGAAGTAAATACCAATTTAATAGCATAGAAGTCTGATATAAAATATACAAGATCTTACTAGAATGCTTCTTTTAAATGAAATTTAAAATGAGTTGAATAATTTCCAACGTTTTAGGGCCTTGGCAATCAGAAATTTAGAAATGACACACCTTGTAATGAGCACGTTTATGATATCACATGATTAAGTGCAAGAATTTTGTTCAATAAAATCACAAGATTGTTTAGTGAAATAATACTGAAGCACATTTGGATGCCTCATTTATTGTGGTATCATGAAATGTGATAAACATGATTTATTATCAAATATATTGTATGAATTTTTATCAACCAGTGTAACACAGAGTTGTATGACCATGTGAAAAATGTATTTAAAAGAACAAGACTTTTGCCATAGAAAACTTAAAAAAATACTAATTTTGGGGACAGAAAATAACCATTTTTTTAAATTTGTGGTTAATACTTCAAGTGAGAATCAACAAAATCAATTGACATTATAATCATTATATTGGAATAGAAACATGATTACCAATTTACATTATACTCATTACATTGGCACATGATTTTGGTTATCAGTTAAGATTATACATATTATATTGGAATATTAACATGGTTATCTATTGACATATTCATTACATTATACTCAAGTGGATCACATTTACATATCACTGCCATCTCACCTCTATCTGCATGGGTTCAGTCTCATGTTCGGCTAACGTGGTACATAAAAAAGCCTGCCAGTAGCTTCTTGTGGGCCAGTGGTTCTCTTTGAGGTTTTCCAGGGTTCTTACTCCACCAGTTATACTGGCCTATCTTATGCTGAAAAAGAGCAATAAACCATACAACAACAACAATGACATTATACTCCTTACATTGGAATATGATCTTAGGTTTCAACTGACATTTTACTCTCATTACATTGGAATATAGGCATGGTTATCAATTGACATTATACTAATTACATTGGAATATGATCTTGGTTATCAATTGACATTATAATCATTATATTGGAATATGAACATGATTTTCAATTGACATTTTACTCATTATTTTTGGAATATTATCTTGGTTATCAATTGACAGTATACTCATTACACTTGAAAATATACATAATATTAATTGCATTGGAATATAGACATGATTTTCAATTGGCATTGTACTAATTGCATTGGAATATGAATTTGGTTATCAATTGACATTATAATCTTTATATTGGAATATGAACATGGTTTCAACTGACATTATAATCTTTATATTGGAATATGAACATGGTTTCAACTGACATTATACCCATTACACTGGAACATGACCTTGGTTATCAGTTGACATACTCATTACATTGAAATAAGGACATGGTTTTCAATTGACATTATACTCATTACCTTGGAACATGACCTTGTTT
>QKMX01353797.1:52865-69138 GCA_003401595.1 Venustaconcha ellipsiformis
CCAAGTGTCTGAATGAGGTCAGCTAATAATAATGCTAATGCAATACTTTCAGTTCTGTATAAACAGAATATACCTTTGAAAAAATATTGCATCCTGTAAAATAATCATTACAGTAAAATGTTATGAAACAAAATAAAACTAAAAAAATAATTTTGAGACTAACACACAGACAATTTGATTACATATTTGTAACACCATATACCAGTCATCTTTATTGACAGACAAGTGTGTTTGGTCTTATGAATCACATTGTGCATATCAAATAAAGAAATTTCCCATGAAGACTACAGAATATGAAAGATATGGTTTAAATAAAAATTCGTTTTCACAAAGACATGCATAAAAAATGAAAGGGACAGTTTAATACTTTTTATTCACATTTAGTTGAGATTTGTGATCCAAGGACATTGATGTCGTTGATGGTCAGTAATCTTAATTACTCTCTTAAGTTTCAAGTCTTGTAATCATTACAGCTAAGAAGCATACCATTCATACTCATTTATAAGTTGAGTCCAACTACTGATGGCAAAGACCCAGATTTGCAATTGCATATAGTGCTGGCAGATCTGGGTCTCTTCACTTTGCTAATAGCAATCAATAGAACATACAACATAGACCCTGCTCTGCTGGCACATTACGTACTGGGATTTCAGGGTATTTGTTGTTTGCAGTTGGACTTGATTTATAAGCAAGTATATATGGTACTTACATGAATTGAAAAGAGTAGTATAGATATAAAATTTGACTAAATTTACAAGGGATAAAAGGTAAGATGAAAATAATTTGCATTTTTTCTTATGAATTTTATGTGAATGAACTTGTGAAATGTTTCTGATATCTTCTACATTTCAGAGAGTGTTGGAGGTAAAAAAGAAGGAAATAAAATGCCTGCTCCATCCATTGTTTTAGAAAATCTGCGACTGACATTATCAGAATATAGAAAGAAGTTAGATCATACCTCAGATGAGGTGAGTTTTGTGATTTTCCTGTTTTTGAAGTCTTACACATACATACTGCATGCTACAATAAAATAGATCAATAAAAATGTAGCATATGCATCCATAGTGTATTGCTTTTGTCCGGTGAGACAACACATTGGTTATTGACATGAATATAAAGAAATCAATCATGTTTGGTTGTCATCAGATGTTTGAATGTTATCAGACTGAAAACAGAGACAGACAGACAGACAGAGGGAGAGGGAGGGGGAACCCCTTGCTTGGAGCCACCAACCACTCGTGCATGACATGGTATAAGTTGCAAAATATCCAAGAGGGTGTTTATTCAGGTTAACAATATGACAATATCTCACCAGTAAAAACCATTATTACAAAATACATTCACTGTGAGTGCAAATTACAATCTTTGGCTTGCATGGGTTTCAAAAATTATGATTAAAGCAAGTTATTTACCCTGCAGACATCAGTGCTTATTTGTATCAGTTATGATTGTAGATGGTAAACAAATAGAACCCCAGGTGTTGAATAAACACATCTGGTAGCAAGCAGTAAACTCATTGTTTGAGTTTACTGGCAGGTTATCAAATGCGAAGGTTATTTTATTACAAAGTGAACCAACCCCAGAGGACAACTTTGGATTCTTTTAAGTGTGTTGATTTTTTATATTTACAAAGTTCGTTGACATAGGGAAGCCAACTTTGATTCCTTGTTAGTGGTATTTATGAGAATTTTGAAAATAAATTGAAGCAATGGAAGTTTTAAAGTGAAACAATAGTGCCTTGTGCATTGATGACCCAGCATCTACCAGAAGATTTGGAGGGGAAAATCATTCAGTGAACTTGTAAAGTCTCGAAGTGAATATGATTTCGCAGAAAATATGATCATTAACTTGTATGGAACTCCAGTATACTTTTCTGGATAGACTGTTGACAAGAAAGGGGTTAAAAGTGAGAATTCACACTACTGGTGCAGATTTTTAAAAATCTAACTTTAGTCCTTGCAGTTTCTGCAGCAGGAGATGTGTTGACTCCAATGATAATTTTTCACCGTGAGAGAGAGCTAAAAGAATATTCATGCACCAAAAAGAAAGGTTGAGTTGATGAGGTGGTGCTGCAGTGTATTAAAGAGTTTTCTCTCAAGTACACAGTTGAATATTTTTTTAAAATAAAATTTATGCTTAAGTACATTTTCTGACGTGCACTTTTCTAATTATTTGAAAGGTGTTAAACAACTTATGACTTCAAAAAACAATGTGTCCCAGAACATACAGTGCACAAAAATTACATTAAAAATTGATTGATGGTGTCCCAACAAATACAGTGTCAGAATATTTACAATATTTGTGGTAAATTTTATCCAAGTATATGTCATCACTAGATTGTGTATTGTATGCACTCAATCCAAGCTGCAGACTTGGTGGTCAAATGCAAAGAAAAAGAAAACTTAATTCTTTGATGTTTTTTAAGTAATTCTGCTATTAGGTGAGACATTTATGAAAATACTTTTTGAGCTTGGACATGCCAATAATGCCTAGTCATTTCTGTGTCTCACTATAATTGTAATAGGGGTATGCAGGGTCATCTGTGTACATCTTAGTTTCAAGACTGGTAGGGAAGTCTGGTTCCATGAACACTTTTCTTGTCGAATAACTGTTGATGAATGTTCTTTGATTATTATCTTCACTTATTTAATGTTTTTAATATAAATCGATCAAAGATTATGAAGTTATTACATTAGATGATAGATCATTTCATCTAATTCCTTCCTGGGTCAATTTCAGATATCTTAATTCATTCAGTTTGATTTTTTTTAGCTGACCAAGATGAAAAAGTTAAGTGACGGACTGACCAAGGAGGTGGACCAGTGTAAAGAAATGATCTGGGCCAAGGACAAGGCTTTAGAGGTGAGAGTTCAAATACTGTTCAGTAGTCACCCTCTTGACCACTGACTGCTTTTTACAGCCAGAATCTCATGGCACCAAAATGCTTTTGTTCAAAATTACACCTTTAACACGGATACCCTCTGATGTTGTCAGTTGCCAGTATATTAGTACAAAAATGTCAGATTTACCACTCACAAAGTAACATTTAATGCAATTTTCAGATGGAAATCTCACAAGTATTTGTTGATTTGTAAATTCAGTTCATCAACATTTGTTCCAAAATTTCAATGAAGTACATAACTTAAATCCATATAAAATAATCTGAATTTTCTTACTCCTGTTACAACTCTATTTTCTTGAACCAAGTAACAGAAAAAGAAAAACTAGCAAGTTTTGTAAAATTCAACAAATAACTTAATTCTCTAAGTTATAAAATTAAAATTTAAGAAGAGCTTACATTTTTGTTAATTAAATTCCAAAATTAGCCTAAAAGTTTTATCACAAGTCCAAAAGTATAGTGTTCCTAATGAATTCCAGTCTTGAATTTGCTGATGTACCAATAGCATTGAATAGTTTAATGTACCAACAATCTTGATGTATCATAATGATATGATCCAGCTTGTTTTTTTAAAGAATTCATAATAATCCAGAATAGTGTTAATCCTGATTTAGTAGTTTTAATGAATGATTTAAATAATTTCTCTCAAATTATATCTAAACACAACTAAAGTGATTCAACAAGGACTGGTATTAAAATATGAATGAATAATTTTGATGAAAACAACCTTATATAAAAACCTAAGACACAATAATATGACCTGAATGTGGGTTTTAAGTTTCCTTCCAGAACTTTCAATGGTCAAAAGGACATGTAAACCTTTTTACAAATATTTTCTTAAAGTACAACCTACAATCATGGACAAAAGTTGGCTATGTAATATGTTGTTTACAAATAAACCTTGCAATCTACATTCATGGACAAAAGTTAAACACACAATATCAATATACATAATATTGCTGTCAGGTTTTGGAACTTTGATAATTATTGGCTATTGTTAGTACAAGTAATTATCAAGATAACAAAGCTAACAACTGAGAAGTGCAGCATTGTTCAGTATGATGACCAATTGTTATAAAGTAAAAATGGAATGTTAACCATTATGGCTTCTCACTTATAGATTAAAAAATGGTAAACTGCAACCAGTCAGCTACATGGCAAGCACACTTTCACTATAAATGCAGCATTTTGTATAGTAACAGCAAACTGGTTAGCAGTCGTATAGTTGCCAGTGAAGAAATAAGTTACTCCAAACAGTGAGCAGTGTTATCGTTATGACCTTAGCAAATCAGTCTGAGTAAAAGCAAAAGAATTTTAATAAATGAAAAGAGGGAAAGTCCATTGATCATTGTTGAGAAATTTTATATTAGAAAGATTAACGTTGTCAGTTATTCATTCTTCAACAGTGGGAAAATGGAATGAGAATGATAGTTACAGCCAGGTATTTGACCCAAATTTGATTGACTGGTTCTGCACCATGATTGATGATTATTTCAAATAACATTACTGGATATTATATCACATTTATTCAATAACATATATGTGGTTATGAAATGAGAATGTTATATAAATTAATTACACCTTTCTTACTGTATATGTAATTATTACTCATATCTGTGTGATCCCTCGCTTTCCTGCTGCAGATGAGGTGGCATATAAGAGGGAGACCACTGTATTTGATTTAACCACACTGTAAACTTAAAAAATTATGATTAGGCTTCTTTTCAGAGGTAAAACACATTATAATAAGCATATACCAACAATACAAAAGATTTTCCCATTTATTGTATGTATATCTTAGAAGAGTTGTGTCCCTTTGTGTTAGAAGTTTACCATTTAGGAGGTGCATTGCCTTGTCCAGTATAGTTGCACTGAATAAAGCATATTTTAGATTCATTTCAAAGACCCATTGAAACCTGTTTAATTAAGTTGTAACAAGACATTAGACATGAATAATGGTAAGTTCCAAGAAAATTGTTAAGGTTTTAGAAAACTGCTTCTCTTCCATAAAGCAGGCTGTGATCAAGAAATGTGTGTGTGTACTAAGGAAATATTTGTTTGCAAGTTCTGACACAAAGAGGGAGTTCTGCAGGTTATTAATGCATGTGCAGTTTTTATTACCCTGCTATACCACTAACATGATGCTTAGGTCCACAAAGTGCCTTCATACTGTGCGACATGTGATAGTAATTGAAAATCTGGGTCTCAGGATGGGACACTTCTGGCCCTGTTGCATCCAATATTTCTCAAAAGAGTAGAAGATTGCTTGAAGGATGCAGTGTTTTTATTTGGTTTAAATCAAAAAGAATTCAATAGAACTAGCACCAAGTGCAAAATCACATGGATCTGGCAACTGTGCTGAAAGTGTCTGTCTTTTACCTTAGCTCTAATTAGGAACTTTTAAAGTACCCACATTCAATATAGCTAGGGACTTGTAGAGCAAAAGTCCCTATCATCAGTATAACTAGGGACTTCTAGAACTAAAATAAGCTCAACTAGATCAGTGAGTAAAAGAGCTTATGCTTAAATATAAAAAAACTCAAGGAGTTATAAAGACTGGCAAATGTTTATGTCAGTGAGATGTCTGCACCTGCTGTATATCCCTATGCCCACAAACCTCTTGACTTAATATGTACATTGTTTTCAGATGGCCTGTTGGAACAAAACAAATATTTTGTTGTTCTTTTTTAAGAATAAAATACATAATTCTGAAATACTGTGATTTCTACATGCCATTATCAACATTATTTTAAAATTTGTAGACAGTTAATGATAATGCATGGAAATACAACTTTTGTCTTTGAAATGTCTTTGAAAACTGCTTGAATTTCCCCATGAAAGATCTGATGAATAGATAGGTAAATTAACTGGTGAAAAACATTGTTAGATCACCACTTTTTTGTTGCTTGGTATGTATGCTAGATGACTGAACAAACATTATATGGCTATCATTTACCCTGGATTGATAAATGATTGTGCACAGGTTAATGGCTTTATTGTTGATTGTTCAGTATTAATTATATTAACTATGGTCAGTTTTTTTGGAGCTCACATATTTAAATAATAATCAAGAAGTAGTGATTTCATTTTCTTCATGAATACAATAAAACCATATTATTAGATCAAATTCTTGGTTATTTTGTCACATAAGCTTTATAGTACTTCAGAAAATTGGTAAAATTGTAAACATTTGTGATCCAGGCCATGACCTTGCTATCCAAATTTGTATTGTATGAAGTGTATTATACCAGGGTTTCACTGTGTTTATATAAACTTGTCCAAGAGTAGGGGGTGCACTTATTATCAGAAAAGGTCATCTGTTGTAAATATTAGCTCAGATTCTAACTGCATGGGAGCTGGCTTGTTATGAGGTTAATATGAGATTTACACTGAAAGTGAAAACTAGAGGTCATACTGCTAGATTTATGTCTTGGTAAATATAATATCAGTTAAAATATAGAATACAGTATTGTATTTAGATATTGTTTATTTGAGACTGTAATGCCTGTGCATATATTTGGTAACTAAACACCAATGCCTTGTGGTACAAAGTAGTTATATTCTACAAAAAAAAAACTTAAAAAAATTATGAGAATAAATGATGCGTACATAAATGGTGAATTACTTTACTTGATGTAAGTAAAAATGTTTAAGGAAAAAGTACTTGTTAACTCGAGGGAAATTATGTATCCAGTTACTATAATATGTGAATTTTGGGCATATAACCAAAGGTAATGTATAAAATATGTTACCTTTACCTCATAATTTCATGAAAGAAAATGTACAACTGGCCTGAAATTTAATTTTGATTAAAAACACATTAATCAAAATTTTTATCATATGATGGGTGAACTAATGGATGAAAGCATAAAAAAATATTGAAATGGAAGAATTATAAATAACAAAATGCTAATCTAATATGCATACCTAATTTCAGAGAGATAATTTTGAATGTTTTAGGATTTGTACTACAGATTTGAAAGTGTGATGGATCAATAGAGTCAGTTTCAATATTCCCCACCAGCTTCACTGGATATGTAGCAGGATTAACGTCTAAAAAATTTCTCATCTTGCAGGATGCACAGAAGAACTACACCCGCACTGCCAAGGAGTTAAACCGTGTGAGATCAGAGTATGGAGAACTGGAATCATTACTCTCTCGCTTGAAAGTTGACATGCAGAGCACAGCAAGCAACCAGAACAAGGACAGATTCAGGATACAGGAACTCTCAGAGGAGGTACAACAGGAAGAGACTACAGTTGTCCTTTTCTTTAAACCTCCTCATTTCAAAACTGCCCCATTTATAATGCATGTAGAGACCTTTAAATATTTATACTCCACCCCACCCCACCAGGAGAGGGAGACATTAATATTGTGTCATCCATCCATATGTCTGCCAGTCACAATTCCTTGTAAACACTGTATGTCACAAACAATTTAAACAAACCAGACCAAATAATTATTAGATACAGTGTACCTTGAGTGACCTTTGCTGATTCTGGTGACTAACCATTTGCTTTCAGTTTATATTTTTTTAAAAATTTTTGGACATTGAATATTTTCACAAAACCATTGTAAGTAGCATAAGGCAACAATCACATGAGTTAGACCAGGGAATGTAGTTTCCAGTCTTGTTAATACTTTTTGATAACATTTTTTTCTGAAACTTTGTTTTGATAAAAATCTTTTAACCACAATTAAGCAATAATGACATGAGGTACAAAATGTAAACTCTTCCTTGATACTTAATGTAATTACCTCCCCTGTATCCACTAGGTGGCAACCCATCTAGAAAATATTCTTGAGTTTAACTTCTGCTCATAATTCAGGTAACATCGAATATGTCACTTCTCAAAATCAGCTAGTTGTTTGTATTGATCTCTCTTTTTTTTAGCACATTTATTGCCTTTTTTAAATTGTTTTTTCACTGTTGTGGACTTTCTTGCTGACAGTACTCTTTTTTGTTTCATCTTACTCAAATGATATTTCTTTTGTGGCATAAACTGTTTGAATTATGATTTCAATTTTGTATTTACTTTCTAAAGTGCATTAATTTGGTAATGTTTTCACCTTTTCTCTTTTTGATATTTTTTTTTATTGTTGTTATCGGTAAACATTGGTGATAATGATCTTTGGTGTAAAATTGTTCTTCTATCAACTCTTGAAGCACCTGGTTAGAGTGGACTTGGTCTACAATCCTGAAGAAACAGTTGTAAGGCAGGGAAAAGCTTGCAATATCTAAGTTGTTTGATGCTCAATGCCATTGTGGTCCATTGCTCTATTAAGATTCCCCAGATTTTTCCTGTTTGTTACAGATTTGGTTGTCAGGGAGAAGAGTTAGGAGCCACGGATGTGGACCTTTTGTCACTTCTGTATCTTTGTCAGAATCCCACAGGAAATTTATCCAAGAATTTAAGTCTCAGACGGGAAAAATTATACAAATTCCAAATATGGGCAGTGGAGGACTTCTTACCTTACCTGTCTTCCTGCATTTCAACAACTGACTTTAATGTGATTGGAGAATTTGCCTTTTTCTTTGGCAGCCCAGTGGGCATAAATTCCACCTGCATGTAGAAACAAGGCCTGTAAAACATTGTGTATCAGGTTTGTGATTGAACTGTCCAAAGATTTCTGGACACCATTCTCACTGTTGATGTCCTCTTCTGACATCTCAGTTTCTGATGAGTCTATTGAGCCAGATGACTATCAGTTCCATAACATGTATGATCAGAAATTGGTTGCATCTGTCCCATACGATCAAAGAGAGAGTGGGCCATTTGCCAGAAAAAATACACAAACCCAGTAATTCAGAGATCTGTTATGGAAAGCCACATGCTTGCATTGTTTTCCATACCCCTGATAAAATACACATTGTAATGCTTATCATTTGTAGTCCCAGATCAAGATAAAGATATTGTTGAAGTAGACATGTCTGATTTCTGATTTGGTCTGTGATGTTTTCTTTCTTGGTGCTTCCTAAAGCAGATCACTACATGGATAAAGGACCTTCCAGGCAGACATGATGTACTAGTGACTTTTTGTCAAGGCCAGACACTACACAGTTGTGGTCTCTCATGTAAGTTTTCCATCAGATTTGCACTCTTTTGGGTCATTTGATGGCTGGTCACTTAGCAACCATGAGGACTCCCAAGCTATAGAGCGGTGCTGACCCAGACATCTGGGTAGTGGATGTCATTTAATTTGGTTTGAATCTTGGGTTACACCTTCTTGCAAACAGACAGTGGTAAAGTATGAACTGATTCAGAAAATTAAATGATCAGAACTACATGGTGATTCTTTTCACCCCTTTAGATGGGAGAAATCCTGTGTCATTGACCTCCATTGCCTAATAATAGATCTTTCTAGGAAGATTCAGGTTTTCCCAACCTGATCAAACAGGAGAGATCAAATGACTCCTGCCCAGACAGATGTCTCCTTCATGTTTGGCTTTTGTTACTAATGTACTGCACAGCCAGAAGTTTTCCCTTTTGACTTTGAAGATAATTACATATGCTAGAAGGCTGCAAATTTTGAAAGATTAAATATGCCTCCAGAAAATTTGAGTACATTTGATTATAGATACCTTTTCAACTGTTATATTTGAACACAGCTGTTCAGATATTGTTGAGGCTTTTTGCTGGTATGCACAGTTGACTTTCTGCAGCTTTTATCATCATGACATAGCCTCACAGAGTGAACACCCTAATCCAATGGACCTGGTAGCAGTTATCCAGGCATCCACCAGACCTTGGTGATACCAAAAAAACACAGGCATTACTTTATAGCTTTCACTGTATCTGTCCAGAATGTTTCTTTGGTAAGCAAATGGCACAATATTTTTTTGCCCTCTGGTTATAGCTTAATTATTGCAGTTACATTTTACTTTGAATGATCCCTAATTTTTGCTGTCTCCTTGTTAGGAGAATTGATCACATTCTCTTTTGGGTTGTCAAGTGGATGTTTGATGCTCATACATTTTCTCCTCTTACCAGTTTTTCTAACAATAATGTGATTGGGTATTGTATTTAATGAAGGTAGGAAATTTTATTATAAATTATGTTTCATCTAGGATAAGATCACTCCCACACCTACCTGCAAATGCAAGCATTCTAATGTAGACTGATGTGTAACTGATATGCAGGTAACCAGCAAGTGGATATGTGGAGTGATTGTAATGGTATCTAGGAAGAGTTTTTTTTCATCAATACTACTATTATTAGTCTATGTTGTATCCAGACAGGAAAAATGAATCTTTTTTATCTTTCTGGAAGAGCTTGATTTGGGAACTTAATTCTTAATTTTAATGTGATTGGGTACGTATTCTTCAAGAAACATAATTTATATTATCAAATTTTTATTTTATAATTTTTAAAACCTTTGAACTTATATTTTTTGGAGAAAAATATTGTCCACATTCATTACAGTGAAACTTGCTATTGCTGGTACCTCCCAACTATAGGACACCTGATAATACAGGACAACATTTCTGGGTCCTTTATCTTATATCTGATATCTTTAACAGCCACTGTATGTAAACCACTGTATGTAAATTACATCTGTCCATTATAACAATTGTATGTGGTCACTTGTAGGTCCTTTGTAGTCTGTACAAAGGTTAAGTGAACCTTCACTCCTTGTAACTCTTTGTATAGTCACAAGAACCATTATTAGGTCAGGTTTGGTCCGGTGATACTTGATACTATTACAATCTTAATGTGAAGTTAATGCAGCATCTGACATTTGTTATGTATATTTAAGTTGTTTTCTTTTCTTAATGATAATATGTGATACATGTTTGTATTTTGTACTTGAACTTGTCCTAAGCTAAGTTCACTGTGTACCTAACTAGGGGCATTGTTTTTGTAAATAGATAGCTAATATTTCTCTGTGAGAATAGATTAAATATTAGGATCATAATCAATGGAAGTAAAGATATTTATTTTTATCTGAGTCTAGGACATTGGAATTCCCATATGTAAAAACCTGGAGTACCTGATATTTCACATCTTCTTTATTATAGTTAGACTGTTCTAGGAATGAACTTTTGACCCTCATCTTGGTTGTTTTTGTGTCTTAGCTTTTGATATAAAGTTGTTTACTTGAGAAATTACTCATTCTTGCCNTAACATCTTGAAGCAGAATCAGTCTTATTGTTTTGCTTAAGAGTTTCATTTGGGTGGAATTTTTTAATCAAATTATTATTCACTGGAAATACAAAGTGTTCGTCAATAACATTTTTGAACTGGAACTTTAATTTGGAAGTACATTGAATTCAGACATGAACAATTTTGGATTGTATTGTTTTGATACATCAAAAGACTCAGCAGATCATCACAATTCAGGCCAATGGCACATAATTATCGAGTTCAAGACTACAGGCACATCAACACATCCAGTTAATTATTTTAACTTGTTTGGAATACCACTGGAATTCAGTTGGAACTTTATACATTTGGACTTGTGATAAAACTTTTAGGACTATTTGGGAATGAAATCACAATACTGTTAGTTCATTTTAAAATTTTTATATTGTATCCTTGGGAAATAAGTTATTTATTGAACTTTACAAAACTTGATTTAAGCTGTTTTCTAATGTTTAGTTTAAGACAGTAGAGTAGTAACACATTGAAGTAGTAGTCCATGTCTCTCACTTGCCAGTGAATAAGATTCTAGAATTACATCACTTTTTTATGGACTTAATTCTGGAAGAATATACATTTAAACCCTCCAATTAAGAACACCAGTGGATTTGGAAAGAGGGATCTAAATTGGGAAGTGGTCATATTTTGTAGGACAAATTTGCCCATGTTTTAGTAAATGGGGTCTTAATTTAATGCGGTTAGAATTTTAGATTGGTCTTTTTTCAGGGAAGATTACAATTGGACATTTACTTTATATTTTATATCAACTTTTGCTATGCCCCATTTATTTGTTTTGTCATGAAACCAGTCTTAATTCACAGTATATACTGGTGCTCTGTTAATTTCATGAAGCTGGTGTCTTTATTCCATCACTGATATCTTCTCAGTTTATTTCATATACATCTTATAGATCATGAGGGCTGTTCCATTTAATCATACATGGTACCCAAAATAGGCAGTTTTTTAAAAATATGTCACAGTACTTTGATTTGCTAAGAGAGTTTATATGAAAATTATATGACATTCTAAATTGCATCTATGGGTAACTACTCCATGTTGAAAGCCCCTTCCCCATTTCTGAAGTATATTTTACTAGAACAGTATTTCTCTAAAATATTGAAATTTTTTTTTCTTTGTAGATTATGAAGTTGGTGAAGAAACACAAAGTCGAAGAGGAGGTAAAAGAAAAACCTTGTTATATTGTAATTAGTAATCTTTAAAGTTCCATTAAAATTTATGAAATGATATTTTTATACTCAATTTAAATGAAATGTTTTTCTAGTATGTGATTTAAATGTTTGATAATGTTGCTGTATTTAATTTGTAAACTCTAGAAATGTGACATGTAATAGATTGTGGTTAAACAGATGATATTGCAGGAAGTTCATCTATTTGAACAAGGTATACTTCAAGTATTCATGTAGTGCTACAAATTTCTGGTAGAATAAATTTGGAATGGAGAGTAGAATAAGAAAGAAAGCGAGAACAAATTTCAAGAATAAATGTAATAACATCCTATTTGCCTAAAAAAGATTAGAACTGTTTACAAACGGAAGAGATCCATCATAGGTAACTGGACCAGTATATTTAATAAAGTAGACAGTGGCACTGAGAAGCTAGAAATCTTTTTGTGGAGGATATTTGTTTTCTATAATTTGTAAAGCAAATAAAATTCAAGGACAGCATGACAAAGCCGAACATTTCAAATTATTTTTTTGAGAGTTCTGGCAAATATTGGAACTTACAAACCATTTATACATTTATATTCATAATTCTTGCACTTTCAGTTAAGTTATCCTTATCAAATGATCTTAAAACACACTCATAATTTTTACACTATCAGTTACCTTACCCTTACCAGATCATCTTTAAAGACACTAATAATTCTTAATTTGTCAATTACCTTATCAAGTAATCTTACAGCACACTTGATCTGAGTACCTTTTTTTAAAAGGATGTTTCTTGAATAGATCTGAGAAGTTTGATAGTGATACATAGGCATAGTAATTTGTGCATGTGACCAGACCATATGGGGTCTAGGAAAAGTAACTTATGCATATGATGAGACCATCTTTACATCTGTCATTACCTACAGCTGTTGTTGTCTCGAGTTACGTGTCCTTATATGTACCAATATTTAAAAACAATTCAAACAGCAAACTCACATACCATGAACCGGCCACAACTGTCTGGTTTCCCAAAGAATTATTAGTATCACAAATTTTCTTGGTTTTTGAATTGATGTTGATTAGAATAGTGTTTATTACTAAAGAAATTTTTTTACCTTTTAATGTATTTGTTAGGAAAAGCTTGCTTTCCTGCATGGCATGTATCAAAGATTGTTGTCAGGACGTATCTTGTGGCCAACAAAAGAGAAGGCATTTAGCCAGTTATACTGGAGCGACCTGACCTCCATGGTATATGATCAGGTTTCTGCACTTGTTGACAATCTACAACACACAGAGGAAAAGGTAATAACATTTACGTGATTATATTTTAGTGTTAGATTTATTCAAATTCAGTACTTTCAGCACACATATAATGTACATGTTTGGATTTGTGCAAATACAGTTAATTCAGCACATTTGTGATGTCCAATATTCACATCTGCATGATTTGTTTATTTGCAAGGAACTCTAAGTTTAGTTGCCTTAACAAATGCACAAAAATTGTGTGTTTTTTAAAAATGTAATATACTTACTAGTTATTTGTCAGATTTGAGACTACAGTAAATTTCTCTATACATAAATTGTTTTTACTTTTGTCAAATATGACCCTACGGCAATTGTATCTCTTATGTCCAGAATGTAAATAAGATTCCAGAACTGGCTTGTGTAATTCCTGAATCATCTAATGGCTGCTATTTTTGAACCCTTATGCATTTTACTAGATCAACTGGTCAGAGACCAAAGAGCTTATGTCATCAGTTGAAAAGCAGTGCACAAACAAACAAAAACACGGGATTGTGGTAAACTGTATAGTGTTAAAAGTGGTGGACAATTAAGTAGCATCTAAAACCATACCAGGTATAATGATTATATGGGATCATGGTCAAGTATCAGGTGTTAAAAGTTGAGGACAATTCAATGGGGTCTAAGACAATACCAACAATAAGGATCATATGGGATCCTGGTATCCTGAGGTAAGTTTTAAGTGTAAGACAGTTGTACTTACGCACATGAAGTTCACTATGTTAATATGATTTATGAGCTTAATTCTTTTACAGATGAAGGAGCTGGAGGAGGCTCTCAGAGTAAAGGAAGATACCCTTAATGAAGCTCAGAGGTCCCATGAGGACCAGCTGAACAAATTAACTTCTTTGACAAAAGAGCGAGAACTCTCTTGGCAGAAACAAAAGGAAGAAATTGAGGCTCACTACTCACAGCTGCTGTCAGAAATGCAAACTAGGACTAAGGTTAGGGGTCATATACCATAAAATGATCTTATATGAATATTCATAAGATTTGTTTTTTTAAAAAAATGTTGCATATGATATGCAACATGGTTCTTCTTAGACAATGAGTTATACATTCTGTTCTTAATTGAACTGTGTAGACTATGTATTTATGACAGTACTGCAGTTGAATACTGCCATATGTTGTTCAGATGTTGGAGAGTATTTATCACATTTGTCCATATATAACTAAGACTTTTTTCAAAGAATTATGTACAAGTAGATCCATTTCAACTGATTCTTTTGTAATCATAGATAGGTTCTACCATAGCTTATATAGAGAAACTTTCTTAAGTAGACATAATAACTACATTAGATATATAATTTGCATTGGAATTCGCATCTAAAACCTTTCTTATGATTAAAGATGTTTATGCATGTATACAGCAATCAGGATCTTTCAGGACTGTTTATAGTATGTGAAATTGACGATAGATTGCATTTTTTTATAATCCTGTTGGACATAGAGGTGAAAATAATAAGAAAAAATATATAACTTTTTTTTATAATTTATATAAAATTAAGATTGTTGTTATTAGATGGTACATTTCAGTGATTATTTTTCTGAATTGCATATACTAAAGTAAGATGATGTCTTGAACAAATTACTCCCTCAGACAACATGCATTTGTCCAGTATGATGTCATGAAGTCATCTGTGATGCTCTGATGTCATATACCAATTTTCTATGCTAAAAAGCATGAATTGGATTTATTATGTAATATATTTAAATAAATAATTTTCGAAAATAGTAAATCTTTTACAGCATCATACTAGATAACTAAGAGACCACACCACCACAAAAAAATGAGAGGAAAACAAGAGCATGTATTTCACAAACAAGTTGTTAATGTCATCAGTAAATTTGCATTTGTTCTTCTTAATCTTGAAAGAAAATATTGTGTTTCTATTTTAGAAGAGTCAAACCATGGCAGATCAAGCATGGGAGAAAATCAGGTCGACAGGAACCTTGCAAAGTGGTCTTGAGACAGAGTGTGCAGAACTCCAGAATCAGCTAACTGAGAGCAAGAAACAGAACAAGACATTACTTACTGCTTGTGCTTTGTTCTGTGGTGCTTTTTATCCACTGTGCTCACGCTCAAACAGTCTTGCTCTTCAGAGGCGCATAATGGAAGATCAACTTAATAATTGGGACCTTTGTAAAGAGAGAGTTGAGCTCTTGGTGACAACATTGATCAGTGAAATGAAGGGCAAACAGAAGAATTCTGTTGACACAAAAGTGCCAACACATAGAAATAGGAATCCTATTTTGTTATTCCGCAAAGGTGCTATCACTGTGATTGCGGCAAATAGACTGCGTAGATTTGGTCAAGAATGTTGTAGATGTTTTGTCACTCAAGATTCAGTTTCAGGATTGAATAGTGTTATTGTGTGTACGGGTGGAGTCAAGTCAGTGTTTACACCATCACATGGTAAGTTTATGAATTTTTTTGTATACATTCATTGAACCCAGAAACAAAATATTTCAGAGGGTGTTTGTTGGTTTGATTTATGAAAGAAGAGAAAAAAGAAAGTTTTATAACACTGGATGAGTGAGATATTTTGTATCATTTGATAGGCACTTTCAGGTGAAACAGAAGATTTAACTTCTATTGGGCACTAGTTATGATGCTAGATGTAAAGATTGTATTCTTGTCATGCATATAATAGTTAGGTCCTGCATATATATTGGTGATACATTTGCATAATTTATTGACCCATATCAGTACTGTACTTCATTCCTATCAGTACTGTACTTTATTCCTATCAGTACTGTA
>QKMX01353819.1:0-13549 GCA_003401595.1 Venustaconcha ellipsiformis
GATGATGATGATCATGATCATGATGATCATGATGATGATCATGATGATCAGGCAGTGGAATGTCGTTTATGCAATTGACTTTATCCGGAACAAGACATGCCAACTGTGCTGATTTGACAATTAGAGGGTGTATACTTCCGGTTGTATTATGGGAATGCCAGCTGTATATTATTTAACTTTCTTATTTAAGTTTGCAGCTCCGAATTTAAATGTACTGATTCCTTAGTTGTATTTTTTGTTATAACTGTGTATCTAATTATTGCAAGAAGACAGATTGAGATCTGACGCGAAAGGTATACAGGTATGTTCACGGGGATGACTCGTCTCGGTAGCAGCAGGAACACATGAAAATGAAATGTTTTCTGCATTATATTTATGCATAAATAAATAATGAACACATATTTTTTTAAACATATTTTCAAATAAATTCACAAGAAGCACTTAAACACAGTTGCCGCCTACCATTTTTATCATTGGTCTTTGGTCACTTTTGCACATTCGTAACCCGATGTAATTTCATGCTAAAATTTGCGTATTTCTTTCAGATGGTTTATATAGAAATTTTAGTGAACATTCAGCTTTAAAAATAAAATTCATCTATGTTCCAGTTACTTCTAAAGCATTTATGCATTTTTACAAAGCTCTACCTCCCCCCAGTTTCCCATGAAAAACCATAAACCATATTCTTTAATCATGCACATGTTGAATTAATGTTTACCCTTAAAAAGGAATGTTGTCAGCATAATTTATGTTTGCAGAATTTTAAAATGAACACATCTGTCTGTGGAATCTTTTCAAGTAAATGTATAGGAAGCACTCAAACACATACACCATACACCATTTGTACTATTGGTCTTTGGTTACTTTTGCAGATTATTGAGCTTGTTTTTTTTTTTCATGCTGAAATTTTCATATTTCTTTCATATGGTTATATTGAAATGTTTTGTGAATGTTTAGCTTGAAGAATAAGTTGACTTTTTATGTTCCAGGTACTTCTGAAGAGTTTCTGTGCCATCTTAGAGTCTGTAAATTTCACTAAGAGTAAATAAGAGTACAAAGAAGGCACTAAGAACTCTCAAAGGTACAAGCAAATACAAATGGCACTAAAATGTGCTAAATTTGTATTTCTATAACTAAATCTGCAACAAAAAATTTGCACATTTCTTTATGCCAGTACATGTATAATATGATTTTTACATCATTATGAATGTGTGTTGCTATCATACTGGTGTGTAGTGGTAAATATTATACCCAGTGCACATTGAGACTCTTGACTTCATAGTCCAGGTATTTACCCCAGCACTAAACAATACCTAAAATACCTCAATTAAGCTATTACAATTACAATTATTACAAGTAATGTCAACTTCTTTAATAATAATAACAATATCAACAACAACAACAAATATTTATACACATAAAAATGAAAATAAAATGCACATAGAATCACCACAACTTTATACATGATCTCTTTATTTGTTTAACATTTTAAAATTGTCCTTTTCTGATTTTTTCCATATGCCAGAACTTAAGAAGTACATTAATATTTTATTAGGATTATAATTTTGTAAGTTAACAAAATCCTGCTCCTAACATTTTTCAGTTACATAAACATCCATGAGTCACATTGATAAAGCCTGTTTCTCTTAATATTTTGCACAATTTATTTTTCAGTTTAGACTGATACACTACGTATATGTGTATGAAAATATAATGCATCTGTGAAACATGGCTTCACATTCCAAAAACCTGTTTCTTGAAACTGTATCATGTACAGTTACTATAAATAGAAATTATGGAAATTCAGCTGAGGTCTAATGCTGGATAAATGCACAGAGCTAACAGTTGCATGACACAAGCCATGAACTGTAATCACTATTCTGTGTCTCACTTGCTCCTGATGACTTTAATTTGCACTTGGAAACATCTTTTTATTTTTATTTTTAACAGGTTCCTGGTTTCCCATTTTATTACCTGGGTTATTATAAGCTGTTGAGTACCCGGGTACCAATTTACAGCTTTAATCACAGCAGCTTTTTTGAAAACTATATTATTGCTAAAGAATATCAGAGATATGATTGCTAAAGAATATCGGAAATACTTTCAGCAGTCATCAATCAAAAGGGAGCAATGATCTTAACTTGAATTCCTGCAAAGTCTTTTCAGCTACTAGAATATCAGTGGTTTAGAGAATTTATTGTTTTGTTTATTGGCTATTGTAAATCAGATAAGAGGCACACCTCAGATGGCTCAGGTGTTGGATATAAGTTGCATTTTAGAACAGTTTGGGATAATAGGGATTTATTTTTTCGGGTGTTAACATGAAAAAAAGTGGTATCCAAAGACCATACAAAAGGTGGATTTCTAGATGTCCTGCTGTCCTCCAGGTATCTAATGCTCAAGGACATTTATTAATGGATATCCTGATCCTCCTCAAAGCTGGATAGATTAGTCAGTATGGTGTCTTGTGAAGCATCACTGGATATATTATTTATTCAAGGACATTAGTCAGTATGGAGTCTGTGAAGCATCACTGGATATATTATTTATTCAAGGACATTAGTCAGTATGGTGTCTGTGAAGCATCACTGGATATATTATTTATTCAAAGGCATTAGTCAGTATTGTATCTCTGAAGTGTCAATAGATAAAACCGTATTATTTATTCAAGGGCATGTAAACCTGGGTGATCAGAGCCACAATGGCCACTCTCGCTCTTTTTGTAAAATATGTGTAATTATTGATGCATTTTTACTCCAGTAATCATACAAATTATCCCACTCACAGAAAAAGCTGCTTCCATAAAAAAAGTAGTTTTTATAATTCAGTATTTTATTCTTTTTCAAGCAAAGTGCAATGCCTCAGTTCTACTTGTTAGGTTTATTGTTTATGGCAATGAACAAATGATTAAAGTTGATATTCTTTTTAAAATGATATTGCACAAAAAATTAGATTGCTATTTTCATTCTACAACCCCCCTATCCCCAGAAACATTAACCAGTTTTTATTGGCTATGGTTATTTATTGATAAGTACTTGGAAATTTTGTTTTAAATAGTTTCAATATGAAACTAATCACTGGACTTTTGTCAATTTTTAATCAGCTAATAAAATCCTTGAAATTTGTTACTTTTCAGATTAGAAGCTATGGTGAAGTGACAGCTGCTTTTGGACAAACTTCATCATGTCCAGTTTTATTCCAATGGTTTCATCATCACCTCCACCATTAGATGATGATGGTGGTCCTGATGATGACTGGGATAATGATGAATTTGGAAACTTCACTGGAGCAGATGACATTGCATCCACTGGTGGTTTCCATGGACACCACGAAAACAAACTAGATATTGTAAATGTGTCTTCAGAAAATGACAAGTGGACAGAACCCAAGTCTAGTCAGATAGAAGAGAATTCATCCAGTGACACAAAAGATGCCACACCTAAACCAGTAGATGTTGACTTTGCTAACTTTTCACAATTTGATAAACCTGAAAATAAAAATTTCCATGTTGGAAAAGGCATATCAGAGAGAGGGATCATGGATGGATTTGAGGATGGAGAAGATGAGGGGGGAACTGAATATATATTTATTTCCACAGATGTTGGGAACAAATTCTCAGATTTTGATGGCCAGGGGGACATAACCAGCACAAACACTTCATCTCCCAGTGATGATGATAATAATTTTGTTACAAGTAAAGAATCTAGTCAGCCAGCTGATGGTGTCATAAGTCATAGTTCTATGACTGACTCTGGTCATGGTAGTTCAGACTTTTCACCGATACAACAGTCTATCAAAACACCTGAATTCAGCACCAAAACAGTTTCTGTTGATGGGGCTGATATCATTGAAGATGAACAGACAAACTCTACAGCATCTCAGGACAAGTGTGAGAAGTTCCTGGAAGATATTTCCTCTTCTGAACCATCAGTCAGTGAAGGTTACATGTCACATTCCAATGTCACACCTACAGATGAGGAGAAAAACATACTTGACAGTGAGACACAGTGTTCTTCTGAAAGATTTTCAGAATATTTTAATGATGATAATAGACATTGTACCTCTGACTGTCCTTTCGTAAGAAGTAATGAGTCAGGGGATCTTGAAATGGACTCAAATTCGATAACCCACCAGGATAAATACCAGTTGGAACATGCACATAATGATGCATTTAATGATGATGATGATGATTTTCAGGATTTTTCTGTACATACTGTACAGACAAAATTTTTGTCAGAAATACATTCCAGTATTGGGACCAGTGATTCCAAGTTAGAGATGAAAGGGGTAAACTGCCCTGCTTCAGGCATTCTGGTAGAAGAGTCTGACACTAGTGAGTGTGGTATAGGAGCTGGGCATACTGTCAAAGATTGTGACAGTAGTGAATGTGGTACAGGAACTGGGCATAAAGTAGAAGGTTGTGTCATGGGTACAGGAGCTGAAGAAGAAGAATTGCCAGTAGTCAATGTGCATAGTATATGTACTTTAGGAACAAATCAGAATCAAGATAGAAAGCATGATAAAAAATTCACATCAGCTGTTGGGGAATCTGAAAACATGGAGATAAAGGAAAAAGGCCTGTATTCAGCAGATGCTAATGATTTAGACACCGACAGCAGTGCCAGAAATGCAAGATCTGATAAAGATGAGGACATTTCGGCAAATGAATTTGAAGACTTTACCACTTTTGAGGTTGGTTTATTTTACAAATCAAAAGATGAAGCAAGTGATACCAGCTGGGCCAGCTTCTCAGTCCAAGCTGATTCATTTGTGAATGAGAAGAAGGGAACATCAGATGAAGACAATGATCATGAAGTGAGAGTAATGTGTTGTTCCAGTCCTGAGGACAAAGATAATGTCAATCCAGCAGAACAGACTATAACAGGGAGTGACTTTGGAGACATGGACAGTTTCTCAGATGTTCAGAGCAGTGCTGAAAATAGTGAAAAGGAAGTTGAATCTGAGGTGACTGATATTGAAAAGAAACCTCAGCATAACATTGGGGCAGAAGCGGATGATGAATTTGGAGACTTTGGGGACTTCACCTCTGTAGGTACAGTGTCAGATAATACAGAAGTGGTAGAGGCAGCCATGCCACATCAGCAGGAGAAATTTGTTGAATTTGCAGCTTTTGTTTCCAAAGAAACACAAGAGATTTCAAACACTGATAACTGGGCAGCCTTTTCTTCTGGTTCATCTGCAACATCAGTTACTAGTACTGTTGTGGATGCATTAGAACCAAGTGCTGGTAGTAAATTTGGAAGTAGATCAGCAACTGAAAAGATAGATGATAATGGTGATGATAATGAAAACCAGGTAGCTTATTCAAGAGTTCAGCCTCAGAGTCCCACTGTAGTGTCAAGCTCATCTGTTAATATGTCAGTCACAGCAGAGACTACCTCACAGAATCAGGTATAGTGATAAAAATGTTTCATTATTAAGGACGTCATATGATCTGATAGTCTCCAGACTTTCTGAGTCCATTGATTATATTTTATCCTTGAACTTCAGTCATTAATATACAGTAACCTTTTTATCCCCCACATGCACATAGAAAACAATAATTGGAATAGCTAAAACAAAATCTAGAAATTTATTTTTATATATTCTTCTGCAGACATGCCATAATTGAAGGATTTTGAGAGATTTTGAAGTTTGGATCTGAAGTTTTGATGGTGTCAAAACATTGTTATATTTGTGACCTTCTTTCCTCCCATCCGCATGGAATAGTTTGACTTTAAAACATACCAAGATTATTAAATCTTTAATATTATGGAAAATTGGCTTAGAGCATTGATGTGTGGCAGAAACATTTTTTTATGTCAGTAGTGATTGAATTTTATTAACCTATGATTAGGCAATGTATCATTGTTCCATCAGGACTTGTCAGTGTTTAAGTCTCTTAAGAATCTGTTATATGCTAAACTAGATGTAGACAGTAGTTATTTCTAGTTCTGATGCATCCTAAATCAGATGTAGACAGTAGTTAACTCCCCTCAGAATCCATCAAAGTTGCTAATGCATACTAAATCAGAGGTTGACAGGAGTTAATCCCATCGGTATCTATAAGAGTGCTAATTTATGCTAAATCAGAGTTATTCCTAAGAAATCAATAGAAAGATGATGAATCAATTCTTTTTAACTAAGATTATTTTTCTACTCAAATCACCACATTCATTTAATTAAATAAAAGGAAGCAAATTTTAAGCGTGTATTAGATTGTTGAGGTTTAAAAAGTAGTTCAGGTTAATTATATTCTGAACTGTTTTTGCACTACAGGCAGTCCAAGTGTAACCTGTCTTGCCAGATACCTCCATGTAGTGAACATCTTTATATAATTGACAGTTTTGTAGATCCCAGTGAAATTCATTCGGTGGCCTTTATATTGGAGAAATCTGAATGATGCATATAGCTTAAAGATATTTGGTCATGGCCAACATGTTCAAAATAGCTACCTATGCAGCTTGTCACAGGTACTATCAAATATACGGATTTGTGAAAATTAGCATTTTTTGACAGCTAACTTCTCAGTGGGAAGTGACCATTTGTCCACTAGTCTCATTACATCATAGATTCAATTAGCATTATATAATTTTGCTTCAGTCAGCTCAGATTTTGTATTATGTTAATAGTTTTCAGAATTAAAAAGATCAAGGTAAGAATACAGATCAGGGTAAGAATATAATGTTGACTTTAATGGAGAAAAATGTATATAAAGGTCAGTAACTAACACCACCTTGTCTGCTTTTTGTTCAGGACAATTGGCATGAAAAGGTTCATTTCTTTATGTTAAGGCAATATTTACTTTATAAAGGAAGTTTGTCAGTTACAATAGGAACATTAATATAAATCGTGTCTCAATTTCACCAAAATAATGTTTGATGACACGAGCAAGAAGTATTTGAATCAAAATGTCATGCTGATTGTTGACTGTTAGATGAGGCTAACTGTATTTAAATTAATTTTGTGTTCATTTTGACTTCAAATTATTTGTTGATGACCAGGTTTAAAAGTCCTTATGCTTGTTTATGTATTACCATTTTTAGCACAGATTTTACTTTTTTTTTTTTTTGCTTATTGTGAATTTGATTATGATGTTTTGATTTTTGTGCCTATCAAATGTAATAGTACAGTTAAAAACTACATGAATGAATCACTTTTTATCTCTAAAAGCCTCTCCTATGACACATTTTCTGCAACACTGAGAGTTGTTATTGTACTGTTTCTAAAGCACAAAGACAGTGCTAACCCTGTATACAAAGTACACCAGTCTTTAAATGACATTTGTCATATGCCTTGATTGTCCTTTATATATACAGGTTTCACTGTACAGTCATAGATTTTTTTCAAATTCTTCTAAATCAGCTGGTATGCAATTAACTTTTCTTAAAATATATTAATTAATCATTCATCATTTGGGTGAAGCAGATGCAATGAAATTTGTTAGATGCATAGATGCACACACAGACAATGTGTATAATTTAATCTGCCATTCTGCTTTAAGTAGAAGTTATAAACTCATCTATTATTCTTAAAAAACCATTGTCTAATTCCATATTTTCCATGCTTCCCTTAACAGAAGTCCTCTCATGTTAAGTATTTATCTAAATAAATTAAATGGAAGACTTGACAAAAAGTGTCTTATTACCATGTATATCTAACAAGTTGTATTGCATCATATTTTTCAGACCAAACTAGGTAGGGTAAAACAGGCTGTTGTGGGCTGCTTCCCTTCAGGTTTGTGTTTAATCAGTGAAGATACACCGCAGAAACTGGACCATTTTGTGGACTCCAGCATTACAGAGTCATACAGGTCTGATCAACTTATCATAAATTAATTTTTAAGTTTTAGAATCAGACTCATTACCTGATCATAATACATCACTGTAACTACCACTGCCTTGTAAATCCAGCCCTTCCAAGCACGTTTTGCAACAAAAATGCTAGAAGTAAGCTGTCAACTTTGCTAGAGGTTGGATAAGAGTGCTTATCCCTTGGATAGAGGGCTTACCTTGACCAAATTAATTATTTGGGCAAGTGAGATAAAGAGGAAATACTCTAACAAAAATTTGGACTTCTTCAGGATTGCTTTCAACACCATCTCATTTCACATCTTGTTATAATAAGATACATTTGTGGTGGAGAGCTAGACAATCAGTTGTTTTACACACATTGCCAGTCCCCCAGTCCCACCATGACCATAACATATCTTTTTTGGTAGATGCCATAGCAGGGCTTAAAAATTAATGCACAGTGTCTGTCTCCCTTAAGAATAGGCCATAAAAATTATCTTGGCAGTGTCTGCTCACCTCTTGTTTTTACAGAATATGGTGCACTCCATGTTGTTGGAAGTTTTTATGGTATGATGCCATCGGGACCATTCATTACCCATTAATCTCCTGGAGATGAAGGCTATAGTGAAGAGCATTCTCATTCTGTCAGATAACTCCACTATCTTCTGGTTTGGGATTTTTCAGGTGATGTCATCATCAACAAATCCACATCCATGTCTGCTACATCCTGGGCAAACACACTTTCCAGATGGAATTAGTTTATTCAATCTGAATGGTTAATCTGTTTGCAAAGTGGAATGCAAAGCTACCACCTTTAGTAAATTGTCAGGAAAATCTTGGTCTTTCCTTGCCTGCTCAGACAACAGTGAATGCATGTGTTTCCTCTGAACCAATGTGTCTCTTTCATATTAAGCAAACCCTCAGGACAAAATTCGCGTACAAATAGGCAGAATTTATCAGGCTAGAATACCTACGACTTTTAAGGCATACCAGGGTAAGTGGAGAGTTTTATTCCTTGAATACATTTCCTGATCACATTAACATTAAGGATATAAGCCTGCTGCCTTTTGAATCCTGCCCAACAAAAGATAAAAATTCATTTTTCTATCTATATCATATAGACAAAGGGCAGTAACTATTGCCCATTATCTCCCTTTGCCACCAATAGGTGTTGCCACTTTTTTAAGTTTTGCTCCTGTACAGATTATGTAGAATAAATTCCCATTAATCTAAGTCTTTATTTTGGCAGAAATTTTGTGAAACCTATCCCTTTCTTGGGCTTGAGACTTTTTTGGACCACATGGTCCAACAAACTATTGCTGATGCATGTTGATTTTCAAATATTTGTGTATGCACACTGGTTCTAGTTCATATACTCTGTTTATAACTTGTATCAAATTATTTAACATTATTATGACACAAACATGTTCATTTCTTATTTCTGTTTCTTTATTATTACAGAAACATGTCTTATAAATGCAGTAGATGCAAGAAATACAATGCAAAGGAAGACGTGCACATGTTTTGCCCAGTGTGTATATAATGTAATGCTGTGTTTGCAACTTTTGGTTCGAGGATACCTGGTGAGCTGTTCTACGAAAAGCAGCAATAGGCAAAGAGATGATGGGGAAAAGCACACAAGACGTGTGGATGTACTAAGTATACCTCTGAATACAGATTCAGCCTGAGCCTTGTGGGTGCACTACTGAGTCCCCCCTCAACCTAAAATCAGAAGGACGACACTTTTCACTACTATGACTTTAGTAGATTTGGGAGACCCAAATGCAGATATGTCACAGTTGCAGTTAGATACACAGCCTTTCACCAACGTATGTGTGGGCCAAGATTGGTGATGGTATTACAGTTCATATATTCATGCCTTATTTTACATATTCCTCCTATTGTAGCAGATAACTTGGATACAATGAGTGATTGTTCTGCTATTCTTTGGCACCCAATTGGTAAGAGTTTGCTTGCAAGTCAAAGCATGGCTTTCTGATGTATAAGACTGGCAGCATAGGTTATTTTTTGGGATCCAGAATATCCAGCATATAGTACCATCTCTAGCCAGCCCATACTTCCCAACTTGATCTTGCTTGAGGGAATCTTGGTGATGGATCAGACGATTTAGCTAGACAAATAGCTTTATATATTTACAAGGGTAAAACTCATAAATTAAGATCTATCCATATATTCAAGCCAACAGTTACACATGCAGATCAAGACATGCAGTGTTGGAAAAATTGTGTCCAGCCATAGTTTTGGCATGACTGGTACCAAGCCAACCAGTTCGGTTTCTCTACACTGACAACCAGGCTGACCATTCTCCTGGCTAAACAGCCCTCTGCCAGGTGTGACATAATTGCCTGGCAGAGCTGGCTTGTCCAGTTTTCACTGCCTACCAGCAGTGTATTAGCAGTGTTTTATATAGGGATGATGGTATTGTGTCATTATTACACTACAATATGATTTATCCTAAAATGAATACAGACAAGGACTAAGAGTATTGATGCAAAGAGTTTAAAGATACTTTTGAGTAACTGCCCTTTTCCAATCTGACCATGGAGAGGACAGAGTTTAGATTCATGGCTGCTCTCCAAGAGATATATCAGGGTTTTATTGATTTTATAATGCAATCAATCACTAGGCATGACTGTATAGGCAAGGTGTTGCTCAACATTCATGATGAGGATGAATCTTCTTTCCATTTGCTTTCCCAGTCAGCAGAACTCAAGGAAATTAACTGTTGGCTGTCCAAACTTAAATATGATGAAAGCTGAAGCTGTCTATTCAGTAAGCCAGGTACCAGCCATATTCTCAATGCGCTGGTACAGAAAGATTTTACTTTCTGTTATACTGAATTCGTGGCATTGAAAAAGAAAGTAAAAATGGTTAACATGTATGCCCCACCATTTTATAAAATGGATAAAAATGTATTTCTTGCCAACATTGCCACATTTTCAATGCAGGATTTCACCTAATATGTGATTTTTTGACTGACAGAAAAATCAGCCAACATCACATCTGGAAGTTGAGGCTTAAATTGCTCAGGTCATTAACAGTGCAGCTCACCATACAATGGCTAATATTTGACTACCTCTGCCAGTCTTGACTTATTTCATCATGAAGCATGTGTACATATCACATCACCCAAACCACACCATGTTGTGGCTTTCTGCTTGACTCCATTTGGCTCACATTGCTGTTGCATTGGGGATTGAAACCATGCAAAAGAGATATTTTACACCTGAATGGTTACTCACATCTTATACCAGCACAATCAGTCTAGGAAGCTGTCTTACAGGAGAGGTATGAAATCAAATTTTTTTTCCCCCAACCTTTTGCTTAATACGCCTACCACCCATAGAAAGTCTACTGATGGTTGAAAGACTCCTGTGATTCCGATGACATTGCATTAACCTATTATCCCAAATGAATGGGTGACTCAAGTCATTTTGGTAGGCTTCAGATATTTCTTATCCAACCTCTTCTTTCTTTCACTTTCTTTCCATTGGTTATGCCATCAGACTGGGAGAAGAACCATGTTCTTCAGCAGGAAATACAGTTGCTCATCCACAAATGGACAGTAGCAGTTTCAGGGGTTCTATTCAGAGCTGTTCATTACCAAAAAGTTGACGTCAAACTGAGGCCAATCACTTGATTTTTCAGTCAAAATTCAACATGGAGAGGGATTACTCTGTCCAACTTTCCATCTGAAGGGATGAGTATGCAATCACTCTTGATCTCAGATGCCTGTACCACACTTACAGTGCCATAAGAGGTCATATAACCATAGTCTGTATTGTTTTAAGCTGGAGAATGGGTTATCATTCACATTTGGAACTCAGTAATACTTCCCTAGAGAATAGCTGTGATGTTGGTGGAATGCTCAGCATTCCCTCCACCTATTACATATTAACTAATCTCTTAATGTAATTAGGGAATGTATTCAGAGGAGAAAGCAAATTTAGAGTGAATTGTTTTTCCAAGAATGCTTGATTTAGTACGTATTCTCAGAGAAACATAATTTTCTGTATAATTTGCTTTCAGTAGGTCGAGCAGAAAGACGTAATATTTTCCAGCTTGACAGTAGCAGTACATGATATTTTGTTACACCTTATTGAAAACTCATCCATCATACAAAAAACTGAGTCCTTGAAGAGGTCCTATTAGGGTTGGCATTTCTGCATATGAACATCCATTTTCTTCCATCATTGAAAGAAAGAAATGATAATATCTTAGCTCAAGCCCTATCATCCTGAACATATAGAAGATATTTGCTTGTAAGTGAATGATGGATATATTTTGTCAAGTGGGTGAAAATACTTGAGTTTTTCACCTACAAGATGAAATCCATCATTCACTCGAACAATCAAATTATCTTTTTTTATTTTATGCTCAAACATTGTCTAGCAGTATGTATAATAGATTGAAGAGGCCGATTTCTCATTGTATCTTATGTACAGCGCTAATGCCAGCTGTGTACCGTTTATGTGTTGCTGTCTTTTATGTATTAGTGACACATAAAATATCAGTAATAACATAATTATCTTTCCTATATTCAAGGCCAAAAACACATTAACAAACATTTTAAAAAAACATAAGCACTTTGTGGGATTTTAAGCTGGTGCTCCTGTGTGAGAGGTGGACAGACCACTAGACCAAGCAGGTGACAAAATAGCGGGTCAAATCTTTTTATCGTAATGTTATAAAAAATTTTTAGTGCAGTGACAAAATATTTTTGATATTTCACTGTAATGAATTATCAAAGTTATCTCTATTGAAAAATCTACCAATTCATAGGCCAGCCTAAAATAAAATAAGTTTTTGTGCATACAGGCTCACAAGGTGAGTGTTGTCACCAATAGCATCACATTTGAGCATAATTGTTTCCAAACTGACATTTTCCAAGCTGTGAGACTGTGATCAGAAATGACTCTGGCAGTCATCAATGAAACATTTTAACCCGAAGGGCATAGTTTAAACTGATGGGTGTTACAACAACAGCACAACAGGCTAACTTCCTAGAACATTTAACATCTATACAAAGATGCAGCCACTTGACTTCCACTGGATTTGCTGGGAAATTTTTTCCCCAGCAAGTCACATTTAGGCATATCTTTATGCTAACTCTTTAAGTTTGTGAGATTTGAAGCTGTTTAACATACATCTAGGGTATGGAGATGTAACTACCTCTGCCTTTTACCTTTTCTCCTAAAGTATACGATCAGGTAACATACTTGAAGAAAAGACCAAGTTTTGGAGTAAAATGGGTCTTTGAGCGTACTTACCCAATCATAATACTGGCACGCCCTTCCGAACTCCCCAGCTACTTTTTGAAACCTGACATAGTGTGCATGTCCATTTCAGTAGTGACTGCAGTGAGGACAGCATTTGGCACCAGAACATTGATCTAAGGGGAGATGCCTTTAGTCTTAATTTGACTTAGATGGCCAGATGATATCAACACTTTTGTTTTGAAATATAGGCATGGGATGTCTGGATTTGTGAGGTAGTGATAGTACTCATAATGTGTTATGATCAAGTAAATATTATTGAAGAAACATATTTACTCCAGAAACTAGTTATAAGTTTAGTCTCCACAAAATTCACATATTTTAGAGTTTTAAAATTTGAAATGAAAGAGCCTTTGTTTTAGAATGTGTTGTATGCTTGTTAAATCTTATTGTAGTAAATATAAAATAAATGTTTACTTTCTATCTGTATGTTGAGGAGGGCTCTATATATATATATAT
>QKMX01353848.1:54114-64475 GCA_003401595.1 Venustaconcha ellipsiformis
TGTGTGTGTGTGTGTGTGTGTGTGTGTGTCCATATAGAAAAGTCCACTGTACTTGTATTATTCTATGGAGGGGGTATATAGTGTTACCCATTTATATTTGTCCATCCTTTACATTCATAATTGGTCACTTTATAACTTTTGAAAGACTTTACATTTTGAACCTAATGTAAAGAAAACCCGAGAAATGATTTATTTTCAACAATTTCACTCAAATTTTTGGTTATGGCCAATGTTTAAACCAGCATTTTTTTAATGCCCCACAATGAAGGGATATATGATGTTGCTATGACTATCCTTCACACCTTAGTCAAGTTTTGCACTTAGGTCCATTCTTAGGTATTGTTAGCCCCAGAGCCATGCATTGTAGTATGCACATTTATCTTGGTGAATACGCTATAGTACCAAATGTAAGTTACTATGCCTTAGATATTTTTCCTACACTGACAGTATCTAAGTTTTCCATTAGGTCAGTTTCAAAGGTATTGTTGTGGTATATATCACATATCATTGACATTTATCACATTTATGTGATAATGTTGTCTATATCACATATCATATACAATTATCACATTTATGTATATGATACTATTGTGGTACATATCAAAGACAGTTATCACATTTTTGTATGTGATAGTATTGTGATACATATTAAATTCAATTATCACATTATGTGATACTATTGTGGTACATGTCACATATCAAAGACTTATGACATCTATACATGTGATACTGTTGTGGTACACATCAGTTACAATTATCACATCTATATATGTTATACTGTTGTGGTATTGTTAACCTCATAGTCATGCAGATTGGTTGTTGATCTGTCCTGGTGAGTACAATACAAGTACACCAGAAATACATCACTTTGACCTAAATTTCACCCATTAGTGATTTTGCTTTTAGGTTTCCAAGACATTGTTAACCCTAGAGTAGTGAAACTTTGTAGTTAGGTCATGGTGATTACAACACCATTACCAATAGTAGTTTCTCATGTTATAAATTCTTCATGTTGTTTATTCAGTCAAGTTTTGTGATATAGGTCAGTGTCTGGTATGTTATTTGTCCTGGAGTCATGCACTTAGAGATGTAATACCATCTTGCCAAAATCTGTTCACTGTGGCATTAATTTCATGCCTGTGACATGGGTAAATGTTGGGGTCACTCATTACAATGACTGCAGTCATACACAAAAGGGAAGATGGGTTATTCATGTTATATCAAAATATTTTTAGTTTAATTTTACCATATTTTTAAGAGCATCATTATGTCTTCTTTAACATATCTTCAAATTTTATATTGTTAGATTTGTTACTTTGTTATAACAGTGATTTTTAAAACATATGTCACTAGACGTTTTGAGAGTTTTTGTTGTTGTTATATTATATGTGAATATTCTGCATGTAAAATGTGGTTGGATTAATATGATGGTTCCCATGAGGAGATAGGTCATGTTTATAATACAGAAAACAAATGTTTGATATAAACTTTTGTGTTTATCAACCTTTACTACCTTTGTAAACATTGTAGGTTGGAATATCGTTATCACTAACCATATATATGTGCTTGTAAGTTGAGTTAAACTACAAACAGCATCAAAGATCCTGATCTGCCATAGCATAATGCGCCTGCAGATCAGGGTATATGTTATTTGTTCTACTGACTACTCCTAACAAACTGCACAGACCCAGATCTTACAGGGCATTATGCACAAGTATAAATGGTAATTGGAAATAAGATATTTCCAGAAACGTTTTTAAAAACTTCATTACAGTATTGAGGTAAATCATATATTCTACAGATCCTTATAACTCTTTGTATGAATATTTCTTGTGTATGCTTTACTTAATACAGTGATGTATAAGTGTGAGTGATACAAGAGGATGTTTACCACTCTGGTGGCCTAGTGGCTAGATTGTCAGCCTTTGATGTCAGTGGTTGTGGGTTTGAACATTACAAGTTATACCAAAGAGTTATAAAAATTGTAATAATAGCTGCCCCACTGGGTGCTCAGCATTAAGAGGTTAGTGTTAGGATTGGATGGCCTGGTGAAGGATAATGTGACTGGGTGCAATATATCTGTGGTATAATGCCCCAGTGCTTTTACATCAATATAAACTGCCATGCTACAGAAATCATAGTGATGTGACTAAATCTACGTTAAAATAATCCAAAACACAGCACACAAGAGGATGTTTGGTTACAGGACACGATTACAAGAATGGTAATTGTTCAGAATTAGGGAAATTAAATTAATTAAAGGGGAATTAAGTTAAATTATAGATTTAATTGTTGAATGTCAGGCTTGCAAGTTTTTAAACTTTAAGACCAAATATATCAAAACATTTTGTAGTTCAGGACCATTGTTATGATTTAAAATAGACGATAGTCCCATTGGCTAGTTAATGAATTTGAATGAAGTTCTAAAATTATATTTTATTTAATTCTTCTAACGAGCATAGTGTACCATTTTAAGATCTTAATTTCAGTATTTATTTTTCAGGTCGCCTTGTTACTGCCAAGTACCTTAGACTGGAGCGCTACCATGAGCGATTTCCTGAATCCAGGAATAAGAGGTGTCCATTACAACCCTCAACAAACAGCATGAGCACGGTGTCACATCCCTACTATAGATCAGCTTTAGAGATGACATAATGTGCACATTTAGAATTTTTAGATGATGCTTAAATAGTTACTATATCTGAATCAAAGCCATGAAAATTAACAGGTTCCAGTCATTTGCAATAAGAAACTTAAAGTAATTATAAATTGCATGAAAAACTAAAGGAAATCAAAGCTTATGTGCATGAAATTACATTTAAGGGTTATTTACTTGTGAAATCGAGTAGGAGAATAGTATTTTCATTCTTGCAAGCATATATCAAATGAATCTTTATATTTTCATCAGTTAAATGTGTTATAGTAACTAATGATCATTGAAAATTTTATACATTGTAGTTCATTTGCTATTGCAGCACCATTGATTTCTTTTTGTTCATCAGATATCCATCATACTCATTCATGTTTTTTGAACTTTATATATGCCATTAATAAACACTTCATTTGAAAAAATGCCTGTTGCAGAAATGGCTTGACAAGGTTTATTATAAGCAGTTACAACTGAACCTTGTTAATCCAAACCTTGTTGATTTGGGAGAATCAATTTACCCAAACCACATGTATGTATAAAGGTGTAGACTTGCAAAAAAACAAGACTTGTACCTCAAAATTCTTCTTGTTATTTTTTTTTTATTAGTCCTTGGTGGATTTTAATAAACAGCTATTTTTTTACTTACCTAAATCTCTCTAACACAAACAGAATTCAAAGTTTTCTTCTTTAGATTCTTTCATCAGGCCATTCACTGGTTGTTTGTTCAGTATTCAGAATGAATTTTTTTTAAAAATTAATTAAATCCTGACACAGGTCTTTTCATTTTTCTCTTTGAGATGAGTATGTATGTATGTATGAATGAATTGGATATAATATATCAGCACAATCCTGGCTGTATAGTGATGCAAAGGTTTATATCTCTGAAAAAGACTTGTAAAACAACCATCATAGGTAAAATCATATTATATTATGAAGTCATACTTTCATTGTACACCACACCCATTTAAAAAAGGTGTCAGCTGGAACATCATTGCAGGACACATCCTAGAGCAGAGAAAAAGTTTCCTTTATTAGTTGCCTCTTGAGATGTGGGAAAGTGAATTGGACATGTTCTACCTTCCAAGAGCTCTGTCAATTCACATGTATTCTTTAGGTATCAATCTTTTTTCGAGCTGCTACAAACCATGAAATAAGGACTCAACAAACTTGTGATTCATCTGTGATGACAGTAGGATTTGTTCACATCAGAGGTACATTCATGTATTAATATTCAAAATTTTTACTCTGCAAAAATACAGAACTTTATGTCCATGAAAATAAGCTGAATTCACAGAATATCAGTTACCTTCTGACAGTTCAAATTTCTACAGTTGCATTTAACAAGCATATGTCCATTTTTTCCACTGCCAGAAATTTATTACGTAAAGCAATCAAATTTTGAAAGCATAAAGTGATGCAGACCCAACAATTGTATTGTTTGAAGTTGTTTGAGTTTATAAGGTAAAAGTCAAGAATGTGCTCAACACTGGGGCAGAGTATTGGAATAGTGATGTGAGTTGTTAAGGGTTTACCTGCTTATTTGTAATTTGATTTTAGAAGGGAACTGCATCAAGTCTGATCTTCTTGTCACCAGTTAATCAAAGTCTACTCTATTGTTTGTATTTTCTTTAACGAGTTTTAAGTATCCTCTGCTGGTACATTCTTGTTTCCCAGAATTCATTTATGTATTATCGAATTAGAATCTTACCTTTACATGGCAATTATTTACTTTATTTGGATTCTCATCCATCCATATTCCTTTGGAAAGTCATTATTTACATGGCCTGAGAAGAACATTTGGCAAAATCAATGCTAAAGTACATGGATGTTTTTAGACGAGATAAACCTTAATGTGTGATCCAGTGCAATCCAGATTAAATATCATGTGCTGTAATGTCACAATGAAAGCTATGCATGTTGATAAACAAATTTGTACTACCCTATGTTGTGATGATTAGATCCAGCATGCTCTTTTCTTGACCCAGTTTAGTGCCTGGCTACCATTGAAAAAGTCCATAGCAATTGATAATTTTCTTCTGGTAGTTTCTTGTTCATAGTTACAATACAGAACATTAGGTAATCAGGATTGAATAGACATTGGTTAACCAAAATTATATTATAAGACAAAAATTTATATTTAAGAGGAGTAAATGTGCATACATTACTTATATGGCTTTTATTAGTGTTTTGATGACAACTTCTACAACAGTTATGATAAACATAGCAAATTTTTTTCTTAAGGGTACAGATCATTTCATTAGGGGAGGGAAGACAGCTGCACTTTAGATATTTTATTTTCTTGTACCAAGATAATTAATATTAATTAATCAGAATAAGGTGTTATTTTATTATAAATCAGACCAAGATATTGTTTTCTTGCTTTTTGAGAGCCAGACATTTAATAAAATTTAAAAATCCCACGCCCATGCCCCAGAAAATTAAATTGTGGGTTTCTAATATTATAGCAGTATACTGTGGTATGTACCACTGTAATGTTAGAAATACCATAGTACAAAAATTTTTTGTCGGGCAGCCAAATCTACTTAAAATCAAGAGCTTTACTAAAATCGATTAAATATTTGTTTACCTGAAGAAAGCATTTATTTTATCATGCTAAATATATATATCCTAATCTACATGGAAGTTCCTTTCTTCAGGAATAAATATTTATATTCATGGGGAAAATTTATATATTAATAGCTATACCTAGTGTCTTGCGATTGGTTACCCTCAGTTGGTTAATTGTGTGTTGTACATGTCATTCAGTATAAATTAAAGGATTGGACTGCTTGCATTTTATATGAGACCTTAGATGCAACTTCAACTTGCACTAGACAACATTAATTGGATCCGGTGACTTTGACTTAATAAAATCCAGCTTCTTGGGGTAGATGATATTAAATAGCTTCAGAAGAACCTATGAATTTTTGAAAATAATTTAAAAAAACACAAAACATTTTTATCCACTCAGGATAGTACCTCTATTTTGATATCATAACAAATGTCCTTTCTAGTGAAAGATTTTATTCCTCATCCCAGTGGTCAATATTTCATTTCAGGATGATCCCTTTAGTCCAAATTTATTTTGAGCATGACAGTTAATATTAGGTAAGCGATGTCAACGTTTATTACATTCTAGTTCATTAATGGGGATAAAAACCCACTATAACATATTAAAATTGAATTTGCTGGTTTTCCATATGGACTACTACCTTAAATGATTCAGCTATCTACATATGCACATCACTATGTATTCACCACACTACACTTGCACCTCACTATGCACTTGCTACACTACACTTGCACTTCACTATGCACTTGCTACACCACACTTGCACCTCATTATGTACTTGCTACACTACACTTAGACCTCACTGTGCACTTGCTACACTACACTTACACCTCACTATGCACTTGTTACACTATACTTACACCTCACTACACAACATTCACACCTCACTGTGTACTCACTACACTACATTTACATCTAATTTTCACATGACCACAGATCTTACCAAAATTCTGTGCTGTCAGGGATATATGGATCTTTGTTTGAATTAGCAGTATGTACCTTGTTTTATTATCAGTAGGCAGAAGCTTGTAAAGAAGTTTACCATTTTTGTAGTTCATAAGTCAGATTACGAGTTAAATACTTGTTTATCCACTGAATTGAAAAAATGACATGTTCATTAAGTATTACATCTTACTGTATTTCTATCTTGATTAAAGTATACATTTTATGATGGATATTTTTCTTTTCCTTTTCATTCGTTTGCTATTTTATGGAGCATATTTTTCTTTGGCGTGGTGTGTTTATTAATTTGTCCTGTTCCAGATGAGAGCAGCACATATTGCCAGATATTGTGAATAACTTGCACTGAAGGAAAAAGTAAATTTAGTTTGGGTAAAACAGTGAAAGATCAAGATCACTGTGACCAAAAGAATAAAAACAGTTTTTGCACAATGACACTAATTTTAAATCACATATCTGTATCAAACTTTGTGGATGGCTGTAACTTAAAGGTAAGGAAAAAGACTTTAAATTTCTGTATTAAAGGTAAAGGTCATTGACTTAAAAAATAAAAATGATTTATACACAGTAACAAATCTTAAAATGCAGATGTGGACCAAACTTTCTGGACAGCTTGCACTCTGGGTAAGGAATAAACCCATTGATTGCAAGGTCACCATAGCTTAATGAAGAAAAGTTTACACACAATGACACTAGGTATGGACCAAAACTTGGGAGAGATTGTCCCAAGGGAAAGGAAGAAACTTATTGATTTGGAGGTCAAAGATCAAGTTCACCGACAAAAGCAAAATGGTTCACACAATTTGTAGATCTCTATACTTTCAGTTTGGATGATTACTGACTGATAGAATAAAATATGTTTTTGCATATCCACTTGCATTCTAGATCAAAATTTGTGAAGAGTTTGAGCCCATCATATGGACAGACTTTGTTATTATGGGGTTAAAGGTAAAAAAGTCCAGGTCAATGTAATTGAAATAAAATTAGGTTTTGCAGAATGACTTGTATTATTAAGTTCCTTCATGAAACCTTGTGGATGGCTTGCACTTAAGGACTCTTAATACATCTTTAGATTCTATATATGTCAGATGTTGGGATCATAGTACATCTGATAGGAAGAAAATTATTTCTGAACAGCAACATCATTTCAAGACAGCACACTTTGATTAAAGGTTCCGTCAATTCGTCAGTAATCTCTGGTCTCTTCAAAACTACTTAGCTTGCTGGACTTGTGACAAAATGGGTGCAGGTTTGAATCCTACTATCAGACAAGCCTGGGTCAGTTACTGGTGTCTCAAAGCCCTTTGCTCCAACTGCCTTGGCACAAAACAACCTAGTTGAACTGCTTTGTCATCAAATATTTTGCATGATGGAAACCAAAATGTTCTGATGCATGCAATGTCTATCTGCCATTCACACACAGCAGTAAACCTTGATCAGGCAGTATTCTACAACTGAAACTTTAGGAGCGAAATTGTCCCCTCCATGTGAAAGACAGGAATTTTTCTGAATATTGAAGGGATTTAGTGAAGAAATAATGGTATGGCTTTGAAATGATAATGCAGAAGTACTTAAGGGATGGGGTACATTATCTGTTAAAACAAATTTGTTTTTGCTGCTCCTCCTAAACTAATTTCAAATGGTGTGAGCCTAATGTCCAATATGGTCACCATCTTGGTAATGATGTTATTGCTAATGGAAATATTTTATCAACATGGGGTTATCACGAGAAGACTTCTTGTGATGTCTGGCCCTAAATGACAATGGTTCTTCATCAATGTCTACAACAGCGACTCTCTTTAAACTCTTGTTACTCCTAAATAGAATGTCATATCAATGTGGGTTTCGCGAAAAGTCCTCAAATGTTGTTAAATCTATCACAAATGAAAATGATACTAATCATACATACAATTATATATGATATAGTAGCTACTTGGAAAATCTTGTCAATCAAGAATATTAGTTTCAACACTCAAGATTTTTAAATAAAGAAATAGTTTTAATTTCATTTTATGGAAAATCGTTCGCAATAGAGTGCCAGTCCCTTTGATGGATTTTTGTTGACAAATTAGTACATATTCATTGCTGCTGTATAAAACTGCAAATGCTGGTATCATACTTATACCTTGAAAATGGAATCCCAATACCTCATTTGGCAAGCTGAACAAGTTTATTATTTCATCTGATCATTTTGAATAGCTTAAAGTTATGAAGCAAAATCAATGTGACAGATGGTCATGATTAACTGCTAAAAGGTATATGGTCAGAATACAATGATTTCGTGTTTAAATGTAAAGATACCTTTTGCCACTGTACCTACATTCTGTCTGGGACATGGTTTTTAAAATGTGGATGGAGCAGCAAACTGGAGGGATATATCTAGAGCTTCATGTCTTTGAACTTTTATGTGCTCCTGAACAGATCTGGTAAACCCAATGGAGTCGTCATTAAAAACGAAGCATTATGTGGCTTTAGTGCGTGGTTTATCACAATTGTCTGGTAAATAACACATTCACCACCGAATTGTGAGCAGCAGGTAATGACGCAACCAAAATATTGGGCAATCAACTCCATGGCATACTAGTTGGCTAATCGTTTCATCAGAAAATCCAACACTGAAGACATGGTGACAATGTACTTCAAAACCTGAATTGATGTGATGAGAAACAAATTAAAAAATTACTTTTATTCACTTTTTAAAAAGTTTTAAACCTCCATTAAATTTTAATATAATGCTGGTAATCGAACCATTACAATTCTGGTGTAATCATTATGCTTTTTTCCACCAAATTATGTTTTACACTCACCTGTATATGGATTACGCTTTATTGTTACATTAAGAAATAAAAAAAAAGCAATCAAAAGTTGTTATCTTCAATACCATCTCTTTAAATCCACTATTATAAATTGAGATTATTAAAAAGATGATTGCTGCTTAAGAATAGTGTACAAGTATTTATAGCAATTGTATATGACCCATTTCCAAGAAAACTGGTTTGTTAAAATGTGAATTTTTTCTCAGATTCATTATATGGATAAGCTAACTATTTAGCCAACCAATCTGTACTTTTAGGCAAAATGGATGAGGATGTTAAATAGTGAAATGCTTTATGGTGCGAGTAGCAGATGTTATATGATGGAAAATGTCACAGCTGATGGATCTTTTCAAACTTCAAAACATCAGATAATAAAAAAGACAAATCACTGCTTTACAAACTTTAAAATATGAGTAATGTAATACAGCACTCCGAACACATGATCATGCTCAGTGCAGAAATCCAGTTCACGATCATTCAACAAAATAAGATATGTACACTAGATACAGTGAGTGCAGAATATAAATAATTTTGTATATTTTGTGTTCTGGTTTTAATCTATATGAATTTTGCCCTTTGTGAAGAAATTTGAGCAGCTGCACAACCAGGTTAGTAGTAAAAGAAAATGTATCTCATATGTGCTTTAATTCTGGCATGTAATACATAGATAACACTTTTTATATCCAAATTACGCTTCAATAGGCTTATAGCTGGAAGGGGGGAGGGGCGCATGTGCTGTATGTTCCATATGATACGCATTGGAGTACATCTTGTACCAGACAGCCTATCATTGTTATCCTCGAATTTTGTTGATGCAGAAGGGAGCCAGATGGATGGTGACTTCTTCATTGTTGACGTTGACTAACTTTATAATCAAGAGTGGTTGTAGGGGATTGAGGGCATTCCCAAGTTGACAACAGCCATTTTATCTCGTCCAAATTAGCTTAAAAATTAAACCCTTCTTCTCCATGGACAGATTAGAGTAACACTGTTGTTCATCTTTCCAATCAGTGTGTGAAGTCTCCTGTATATGGTCGGCTTCCCCATGGCACAAAGACATTATCTCTAAATAATTCAGAGCCAATATTCTGTAGGTTAGCAGTGAATATTGAAGCCAGCTCTGCCACACAATTTTTCTTACCTTTATGGATGCTGGTTCATTGGGACTATGGTGGGCATAGTTGCCAGAAGGTAATCTAGTTGGTGCAGTATTGGCTGTGCCTTGGACATGGTTGGACAGATGGATCTATCACTTAAATCACTGTCATATTTTTGTTGTTGTGGAGCTTAATACCATTTTCCAGCACATGATAGGCTATATATAGTGGCCAGTATTAATGGTGGAAGAAGAAACCGGGAAATC
>QKMX01353853.1:26147-38448 GCA_003401595.1 Venustaconcha ellipsiformis
TGAAAAATGGCGTTAAGCCTCAGAACAACAACAACAACATTAGTCTGGATGGACAGTGATTTTTGTAGTTGTCTTTTGGCTTGTTATTAACCAAACTCATCTTTTTTAGTTTGGTTTTGATCACTTTTGTGTATCTGGGTCTCTTTTTGTTGATTGTGAAGGGCTTTTGCACCTTTTTTAGCAAAATTTTTGTTCAGTAACTGTATATTTTGTCTTTGTAACCAGTGGCAGTTAAGTATATTCAATCCCATTTTTGGTTCCTATTCATATTGTTTTGCTTTTTTCTCTTTCAGTCTACAATATTTAACAAGGTGGGGGTAAATGGGGGCATAATAAAGCCCCCTGTGAGGACACCCATCAGCCCTGTGTGTACATATGGATGGCTGCCAGATTTGTTACAGTGCAAGGTTGACTTATTATGATAACATGACTGCCCCATATTTTCAAAGGAAGGTGTTAAGCCTCTCCATTTTTGTCAAACTGGGCTGAAACAAGAGGAAGCCAGACCTCTAAGGAGTAGTCAGTGCCCTTTTTTGTGCATCCACCTCATGTTGTAGAGCTCATTAACTTGACCCCTTAAGTCCTTTGCCAGAGACTCAAGTATAAGTCCCTTGCCATAGACTCTAGTGGTTTCCAGTTGGGGATATTGTTTTAGATCTGACACATCTCGTTTAAATTTCAGAGGCTTTGAAACTTACAATTAAAATCCTGGTGTCAGTATCCTTTCATTCTGATCTGGTTTTAGCTGCCTCCCTCACTTTGTTGGTGGCATCTTTTATCACAGTTGCTGTAGAGAGATTGTTGGAAGATGTGGTATGCTGTTTTGATGTCTATACCACTTTCTTTGAAGCTTTTCCACCTTTTCTAGAAATGCAGTTTTGGAGACTTGAAAGATATTGCTGGATAAAACAGCATAATTCTTGTGATGGTTGCCCCATTCAGACTAGTGATACTGTCAATGGCAGCACAAGATTTGAGGGACTGTACAAGACTGCAGCTCCAGACCTGTGAAAACAAGCCCAGAAACTCACCCAATTCTGTTGAAGTGGAGGGCCAATGTTAGATATGTTTGCAATAAAGCTGAACAGGTAAACCCTTCATATATCTCGAGTGTAAACCCAGTAGAAATGGGTAGTGGATGCCTTCAGTCAACAGTTGAATTGATTGTATAATTGTGGATTCTCACCTTTCAGATTTCCAGATATGTTTATCTTTATAGGTCCCCTGTGACTTTAGAAGTCGTGGTTCAACTTATTGGTCATCAATCTCTGGAGAATTGCCACATCTTCAGAACTTATATGGTATTTTGAGCTTCAGGAACAAGTCTTTCATTCACTAAAACAAAGTTGAAACATGTTCTTTGATTGCTCTCTGTACCCCTTATAAACCTTGTGATGAAGCTTCCTTCAAGAATCTTACCAATAACGTAGCCTTCCTCCTTTCCTTGGTATCAGCAAGGTGGAGTAAAATTGGTGCCTTATGGGTGGAAAAAGGCTTACGTTTCACTGGTAGCTTTGATTTGGTCTTTCATCAGTGCCAGCTAGGCTTTTTGGTCAAGAATCAGCTACCTTTGGTAGGCTCCTGGAAATGCCCAGTCACAGTCATATCTGTGCTGCGGATGATCCAGACAGATTGATTTGCCAGGTTAGTGCTTTATGGTTCTAACTAAGACAAGAGGAAAGAGAAAGAGACATAACTATCCTCTTCTTCATTTAAAAGTTACTTCTGTTAGTACTACAGCCACCATCCATCTCAAGGTTGATTGTTGGGACTATTGGATTAGTTTATCAGTTTTTAGTGACATCCATCTTTCATGAAAATCAAAGCCCATGAGGTCAGAATTATTGCTGCACCTTGGGCCTTTTTGAATCCTTTCTCTTTTGATGATGTCATGATAGTCACATCCTGCCATTCTCATTTCATTTTCTCGTCATCCTGTATTGCTTTGTTGTCATTCCAAAAAGATGCAGTAGAACATCCTTCTAATCATAGTGGTAAGTTCAATTGATCTCTCATATTAGACCATTGGCTTCATATCATTCTGATACAGTAATATTAGGTAATGTATTACTGCTATTAAATTGAGGTTGGGGATAAAACTAGTTTGAATTATGTAGTTCTTACTGCTACTGATGCAAGATTCTCTCCTCCCACCCTGCTTGGAATTATGTGGTGCATAATGCTACTGATGCAAGATTCCATCATCCCACCCTGCTCTGAATTATGTGGTGTTTAATGCAAGACTCCCTCCTCCCACCCAACTCAAAATTATCTAGTTCATACTGCTACCACTGCAAGATTCCCTCTCCTCCCACCCCACTCTGATGCACTTCAATCTTTCATCTCTGTCTAGGTCGAAAGAGGAGGATGTTTCTTATGTTGAAGGTATCCAGCAAGGATCATGTTAATATTTTATTTAAGACTAGGGAATATTAAGCCTGCCAGGGGACAAGTGAACAGGAATAAGGCTACATAGCACTTGTTGTACTGTTACTTAAATGTTTAAACTTCCACAAAATGCACATCAATGCATTTTTGGAAGAATGAAGGATTTTAAGCAGGCAATTTAAGATAATAGATATTTTATGTAAAAATGTAAATATTATACCTGGTGCATGTTAATTCATTATACTTTTGAACGATTTCTTTTTCTTTTATAAGATATAAACTTGATTGCCTTACTTGTACTAAGTGCCAGCTAAAGTTTTGCATGTCATCTCCATTGTAGCTTTTTATGCCCCCACCACACCTATGGAGGGGTCATTTAGTGTTTCAAGTGTTCTTCTGTCCTGTCTGGTCCTATTCTGTCCCTTCATGAAGTTCGTTTCTGCTCAAAAACATTTGAGGATGTAAAGTATTAAACCAAATTGGATATAAGAAGTTTTACAATAAAAAGATCTTGGTCAAGTTTGATGATTGAGCATGATTAAATTTATTTGTGATGTATTTAGATTTATAACTAAGTTCAGACTCTGTTTCAGGCTCAGCAACAACAAATGGTGCCACAGATGATGCCGGACAATGTGAGTAACCTGTTCATTGAAGATTTTATTAAACAAACATATGCCCTGGATTTCCCAAATGTTTTGAAAACAATGTTTTTTTTAATCAGATACTTGTACCAAAAAATGAGCCTTGATTTTAGTTTTTTGTCTGCAACAAAAAGGAATTACCACACACAAAAATCTAACAAAATATACTAAACTTGCCAACATTGTATTTTTGGGTGTAAAGACCATTCTAAAGAAAATAATTTGCAGACATGCAATTTCATAAATTGGATTTGTTAAATTGAGAAAATCTATTTACATCACAATCTGCATATATGTCAGGTCCAACTGTAATTTGCATTGACCAGATCTACCATTGCATAATGTTCTGACAGATCTAGGTCTGTGTAGTTTGTTAGGAGTAATTATAGAACAAGTAACATAGACCTTTATCTGCTGGTGCATTATGCAATGGCAGGTCTTGGTTTTTGTTTTTTGCTGTCTGACTAGACTGGAAAGTTAGGCCATACAGTAATTATGCTGCGCTCTTATTCTGTTTTAGGCACAACAGCCACAGATAACGCCAGCCAATGTTAATGACATGCTGACTAAATTGGTAAGATATCAATCTATCATATATACTGTCTAAATTCCTAGACTATGATCTGTTGGAGCATTATGTGCTAGCAGATCAGGGTCAATTTTACTTGATTACTCCCTAACAGACTTTGTATGATGGTATAGTAGGATCTTTGCAGTTGGATTTGATGTGCAAGCAGGTTTACATAGTGTATTTCAAAGGAACATTTTGCTTTGGAATTAATGTAAAAAAAATTTTGTTCACAATTCTGCATGGAGTCATTTGCAAGACATTGTTTTGAAATGATGTCCAATGACAAATTATTTGGTACACTAGAAACATTAATTCTGCATCACAAACAGGGACAAGACTTTGTGAATGGATTGCATTTCTATGGAAGAAACCTATTATGGGTTCCAAAGGTTAAAGCCACTAACTAAAAGAAGACAAATGTTTTCTGAATAAGATTTCAATTATTGTTTTTTAGTAAAAGTGCAAGCATATAATGTGCTGCTCATCATGCTCTTCATATCTGTTTATCAGGCCTCAAGGATTGCAAGTTTTTGTACATGGTAATTGGATGGGTATGCTCATGTTTTCAGGCTATGACCCAGGTGTGAAGTCCCCTATGAGAAAAGGATGGATTCTGGGGCTAATGTCAGTGACAAGCATACATAGTACTTTTCATCTCGCCATGTCATGGGGATCTGGGTCAATTTAAGCTTACCTGCATTAGGTTCAATCTGATAATCAAAATAAATGGGTCAAGTGATTGAAAACAAAGAGACCTCATTATGTCCTGGTGGCATTGGTTGATTAAAGATTTTGCCTATGATGATACTGTAAGCAATGCTTTTGCAAGATTATCATACACACTAAAACTGTATTTATTTTGGCTAGCTCTTTTGTCTGAATGGCTCTACAGTTCTTGAAATACCTGTTACGATTATTGTAAATGCTCACAGGGCTCAGGATGGCCAAGTGGTTTCAAGCTCATGCCCTTACTGATCACTACCATTTCACTTATATCCAAGTGGGTTGGAGTCTCAGGCTCAGCTGATGTGTGTAAGAAAGTTACCAGTAGCTTCCCATCAGTCAGTGAGTATTTCCAGGTCTTTTTCAGGTTCTTTCTACACCATTTATACTTACCACCATGTATATCCTATCCGACACTGAGAAATACCATTAAACCCAAAACATCAACAAGTCTCCGAGACATAACTGCCACAGGCACAGTATTCCATGTCTTAGATCATGAATAGTGAGGTTTGATAATGGAAAGGTTTGGGAAAATCTAATGACTGATAGTATTTAAAAAACAAAAAGAAAAACACGCTAGCATTTGCAATTGCTTTTCATCTTGCATCTCCATGTATTTTGTTGCAATTTTCAATCCCAGCTCTTCCTCCCTGCACATTACTCACCTACATCTCCAGGCAGTGACCTGGGTCAAATCTGCAAAAATTCATCACATACATGTGCAGGGTTTGGTTGGAAATGTCATGGTAAATGATATTATTGTACATCCAACAATACGCTTACCAGAAAGTTGAAAGTCAAGGGTAACAAACACACACACACAGAGACACCTTGCAGATGGTTATCCAAATGGCATTATAACTTCAAAGTTGAATGAATTTCTCATCATTGTAACAGACTATCATGTGGAATGTGTCGCCATATTCTTCATAGATATGGGCACTTATAAAACCCTACTACATTAACATTAAGTATTTAGTATGTGCCTCAGCATCATTTTATCAATATGATTAAAGTTTATTTATTTATTTGACAGTCAGCGACCCAGATTAACAGTGAACAGGATGCAGCTGCAATGTTGGATCTCTCACAGAGGTTGACACAGGCCTTGGTGCAATACCGTCTGAAGGGGGCTGGAAACATGGTACTTCATAAAGACCACTTATACTGTTAAAACCTTTTATATTTGTGTGACTTTTGGTTGCTTTTATGTCCCCACTGCTTGAAGCAAGAGATGTCTTGATTTGATTTGGTATGTCTACATTTTTTACATCTGTGCTTTCGGTCTTATATCTATCAGTGTCTTCCAAGAAGCCTTTTGGCAAGATTGTGCAGAAACTACATGGGTTAAAATTTTAATAGGCATTTTGGTGGAATATGTAGATTATTTTATTAGATTTTCAAACCATTAAAGCAACTATTAAATTTTTTAAAATTCAATTTTGGACCTATTTAGACTGGATTGTTTTGTTTGAGGAAAACATTTGTTACAATTAAGGAAGATATACTTGAGATAGACAAATTAATTATAGTAGTTTGCATATAAATGTGGATGAATTGATCAGATTTTTGGGCAATTACAACAGAGTTAATGAAAACCTCATCAGCAGTGTGAAAATTATCCAATGCCAATAAATGAAATTTTGTATGCATGCTTGCTTGTATGTATATGTATATGACAGATTTGTTGTGTCTTAGAATTTTTTAAACTTCGCTTGGCTTGGACTCCTTGGCACACAATTAGGGCATGTATTTTATAGAAATAAATGTAGTTTTAACCAATATTATGCTGTATTGATTTTCTTGAAATTAGTCTGAGAATAGCACATACTTCTTCAGAAATCATACATTCTGGATCTATATGTTAATGTGATTCAACTGTAAAAATAATTCATTCTCATTATGTCATTGGAACTGATAAATCCTTCCAAGAGACCAGTTTGTGAAAAGTAAACTTCAGAATTGAGGAAACCTTTCTTTAGATTTGAACTACAAATTTACAAATCTTTGTGGTCCCATGCATTGTGTAAGAGTTATTGCCCTTTATGAGTACTAGGATGCAGTTTATGACCAATTTAGTTAGTGACACTACTCTTGTTTATAGTGGATATCCGTGAAACATTGGTCATCATCAAAAGTTATGTTAACCAGTCATTTTACTTGCACTTAAGTTCTGCACTTCCTTGTTACTAGGATGTGGGAGGAGTGTGAATATATTTACATGAGCTAGTTGCTGCCTATTCCTCTTGTCAACATGCCACGTGTCCTTTTGTCTTGCATATGAATAGTGGGACATTTTTGCAATAGACAGCATCATTGACATCATCAGTGTTAACTTTATTAAGGTGCAGTGTTTATGTTACGTATCTTCCACATCATCAGTTTCATTGACCTGTGACTGCTCCAGTGGCCTAACTGGTTAGAGCATCCACCTTGAATGCAGGTAGTCGCAGGTTTGAACCCTGGGCAAGTCATACCAAAGACTTGTAAAAAAAGGGTATTTGCAGCTGCCTTGCTTAGAGCTCAGCATTATGAGGTTAATGTTAGGACAGGTCATCCTGGTGTCAGGATAATGTGAATGGGTGGGACATGATGTTAAATGTCTACAGCATGATGTGTCACTGCTAGACATCTCTGTAAACTACTACACTGCAGACATAGCTGTATGACTGGAAAATTGTTAAAGGTACATTAAAAAGCCAAAATCGCACACAAACACACACCCTCATTGACCTGCAGCTTGGGCAGAATAATATTGTATGTCTGGCATTTCTACCATCATATGCTTGGAGTTCATGTCTTGTCTGTGAAAAGAGAATCATAAAACTGTTCACAGGCCAGATACCACCTTCCAAGAGATAGTTGATGCAATCATTTAAGTGTGCTAAACTGCAATAGCATCTTGCATAACATTATTTTGCATTATACCGAGTCGGCTAATCAGCAGGATAATCAAGTGTGCTGGTAAACAAGAGACAGAGGTTTCACACACAAATTAGAAATGAAGTCAGAAGTACTTGAATACATTGTGATTAATGAATTTTACCAGATATTGTAGTACTGAGAAAATATCATTTTTGTAGGGGGCTTCTGGACAACAGCAGATGAATCTCCAACAGATCATACAACAGATGTCAGCAGCAGGTCAGGTCATGCCACAGGTTTCTACCAATCAGTTTCTTCCTCAGATGATGGGATTGTCCTCAGTACAGAACATTCCTAGTTTAATGGGGATTCCACAGACTGCTATGATGTATCAACAACAAACCTTTGGTCAAACTGTTCCCCAGCAACAAAATGTTGCTATGGCAGCTCATATGCAACCAACACCAAAACCTGTGCCACCCCCAGCACAAGGAAGCATGTCAGCACAGAATAAAAAATAAACATGGATACAAAAGTCAATACCGATTGTAGGGACATGAAATGCTGGGTTATTTTGTGCTAGTTTAGCTACCGACAGTCTTGTTATAATGCAAAAATATGATTGAGTATATATTGTAAATCACAAGTTTGTACAGCACATTTCTATATATACTTTCCCTAAAATAAGTTTGTCCATATATCACACTTTTGTTACTTACTCTCTCAATAACTAATTGAGAAATCTTCGTGAAACCTGTATGCTTTTTTGTATCATGTCAAGATCTCGTGTATATATAAAAAATTTGGAGTCAGTCTTGTCAGCATTTTAAAACTTTATTTTTTATCAAGCCCATGTCAGTGGAAGGAATGACATAGCAGTCACTTTTTCACCATTGGAAAATCTCATATTCATACATTTTCTAAACAGCTTAATAGATTCTCATACTGCAGTTCATTCTGTGACGTGCTTTTTCAACCTTTACACTCCTTAACTGTTTAACGTATATTCGTTTAACTTGGTATACTCTTGAACCACAAAAAATAAATTGTGCCTTGTAAAAGAGAAGCTTTATCCAACCATCATATTAAGGCATGTCCGCATTTCAGACAATATGTTGTCTGTCTGATTTTGTCATATTCTTGATGGTTAGTGTCTTCCAAACTGTTAAGATGTCTTCAAAAAACTTGGTACATTTTTTGACATGACAGTTTCTCGCGTACAATAATTTGGGGTGGGTGGGATATTTTTGCAAGCACTCTTGATGACAGATATGGTTTTAACATGCATGTATTGGCAACATACAGTTACTGATGGACTAACATACACATTTTTGGTGGTGGTTGTTTTAAACTATTAAAATGGATCTGTGCTTGCAAGCTACATAATGTCAGCACAGACAAAATGAAGTGTGATCATTTTGTTTCATTTTATTTAACCAAATAATGCAAATCTCTACCAACAATGATGTTAAAATATCATATAGACAAAATATCTCCCTGGCATTTCTTTTGAGCAACATTCACAAATCCAAAGTTGGAACCAGTGAAACTAGTTGATACCTTTTTTTATTTACAGACTGTTCAAACAGCCAGTAGTACATTCATATATATCAAAAGCTAAATTTGCAAAATTTGTATGCTTACTAAAATTTTTGATTTACGTGAATGATGTATGAGAGGATTAATGTTTAGAGTTGTAGAGGCAATTGGTTTTTTTTTAAAGTTGATCATGTTCATTATTCATTTCCTCATGGAGGATAACAAGTACATTTTACTTTAAAAATAAATCTTTTAGAAGATGGATGTTTCTTATATAAAAAGATGCAAGTTGTAGATATATTTTATTAACTGGTTTGAAGATTATAATAGGGTCAGTTATTCAGTAGTGGAAATAACCTATGTTGCTTAATTGGACAAGAAATCATTAGAGCCGAATCAACATATTTTCTAATTATGAAAACAGGGCATCCAGTCATTCCATTGCAAAAGAGCCACTAAGTGTTAACAAATTAAATTTGGTTGGTGTATTTGCATGCATATGAAGATGAACCAATTCAATTTTCAGGTAATTACAGTAATTTTTAAATGGGGTTGGGGTGGGTAAACATTCATTTTCAGACGTAGGTAATTTTTTTTTTTGCTTGTAGCATTACTAGGCAAAAGTCTTTAGAAGTAAACAAATGAAATGTTGTAGTGATATTGTATTCACTTGTAGCTTACCTGATTAGATCATCAAGACATTGCAGCAATATTATAGTTTTTAAAAAAATTTTATATGTACTCATTGTAAGCATTTCTTTTTTTTTAAAGAAGAAAAATCCCAGTTATCACCATTAAGAACCAAGTTGAGATAGACGACTGAAATTTGATGGGTGTATTTGTATTCATTTGTAAATGACCTTATTACATTTTAGACTAACAACACTTTTTCACACATTTTTGAATTTTTTTTATCACTAGGACTTTTTATGGCATAAAAAACCTTGGCATTGTTAAGCAAAACCTCAAGATAATCAAATAGAAATTTGTATACATATTTACATTACCATATTTTGGCATATATGATGTGTGCATGTTTTTATGTGTCCCAGTGTATCGTTTTTCTTATGTGGCCATGTTTACCTATTGTATGACAATCATTCAGCTTCAAGACATAATTCTATCTGAAAGATCAGGTCCAGTATTTGTACTTATTTGGATTAGATTGACACCTTTGAAATATATCTTGGTCTCTTAGCTAGAATTTACTCCGACAGTGTCTCGTAATTATTTTGAGCACACAAAGGCTTTTGTTGTGGCACATTACAAATCATTGAAGTACTGTAACAGTTTTATGATGAAAAAGTATCTAATACTGTAAACTAAGATTAGAAATATAGCAAAGTGTGAAATTTAATTTACAAAGAAATGGAAGCAAATTGCAAATTTATCTGAACTTGACATTGTTGCTGTGCTTAGCACATTAGATCATTTGACAGTTACCTTGAAATGGTACAGACTCGTAAGTATTAACTACTGTGTAGTCAGAAAGTGTCAAATACTGTGATTTTAGGATGAGAGACTGAAAAATGAACCAGTTTGATATCTCAAAGAAAAGTTTATTGTTTTGCAATATGTATCAATGTGCATTTCTAGTTGCGCCACAGAACATAAACTGTGAAGTATTAACAATCAAAGAACAGGACAATTACGGTTTGAAAGTTTCAGTTATTTCTCAAAGTTAGTAACTATTTGGTTGTGAAGCAATGAACTAAGTATTTGACAAGATGTGATGAAGTAGGGCTTCGCTGACATGATCCCCTCAGATTGATCAAGGGAAATTCAACTTAAACATGCACATTCTGCTTCAAGTAGGAAAATGTCTATATAAAAGCTGCATGTTATACACACTAAAATATGGTATATGTAGATTATTTGAGTTTTAGCAATTTCACCAATTAGAAAAAATGGGGATGGGGACATTGTTCCTAAGATATCTTCTGTCTACAGCATTTACCATTAAAAAGCAAGTTTGTTAGCAGAATCTTTGGTTAATAATATTTAATTTTAAAGCAATCACATTTCAAGTTCACAAACAACTGCATAGGTATTTAGTCATTTTGTTGCCATAATATATTTCCATCGTGTATATAACAATAGGCTATAATGTCACTTATAGGAATGTTTTTACTGAAAATTATTCAACAAAGGCATCTTTAGAAACTGAATCTTCTCATAAGAAGAGGTAAAAGATGTATAGCAATTCAAAAGATGTATAGCAATTCAAAGAATTGCAAGTTGAATGTGGTACAGTGTGCATATTATGATAGCTGTCAGTAAAATTAATTGGTAGATGTGTGGAAATGTTTCATTTCTAATTGCTTCATTTAAATAACACCATTTTGAAAATTATAAATCATTGTACACGTCAATTTTTGGTAAACTTTGCAGCCTTATTATAAATTTTGGGACTTGGACTTTGGTTGAAGGTAATGAACACTTGTCATTTTTGGAATTGTACTATCAGTTATTTAGATAAAATTTTCACCTGGAACATAAATTATAATTCACTTTTCAGTTATCTCGACTTTCTTTGGTTATACAGTCTTATTCCAGTCTTGAATAAAGTCATTCATTTTCTACAAATTTGTTATTTTGTCAGTGTTGGGTAATGTGCATTTTAATGAGCACTTTGTACAGTGGAAGAAAGAACACCACATTTGAAGACGAGATTGGGGCAGTAGACAGAACAAAAAGGTGGGGTGAAAATTTCATGCCATCAGTTCATGTCGACCAGGGACATATGGCTATTTCTAAATTGAATACAAGGAAACTACATAAATAACTTTTTTTATTTTATGTACTCGTTTTTAAAAAAAATTTTTGGAAAGGATTTTTCATCTAAGGTACAAATTGTTTACAATGAAAAGCATCACAAGTAATATTTGATTTCTGACAAATGAGCAGAAAACTGCCCCCTGAAGTAGCTTTGTTGGTAGCAAGACCAGAAAATTCATGACATAGTCTGAAAATCTTTTTAAATAAATTTGATACTCAATCTAAAGATGCTTTATAAATGAACCAGAAACATCTCAATGGAATTTGTGGGTTTTTTAAAAAGGATATACAATAAGTCTTCTAAAAAGACTCCAGCAGATAAATGTATAATTTGTATGAAGTCAGTATACCTGGATCTGCAATTGCATATTGTGCCAGCAAATCTGGGTCAATGCAGTTTATTAGCACTAGTAGGAATAACAGACTGGTCTGGTGAGGCATTATGCCAAGGCAGATCAGGGTCTGTGTTGCAGTTGAACTTGACTTATACTGAGTATATTCTATAGAAAATAAATAAAAGTGTTAAATAATTGCTAAGAAAAGTTTAAAAATGAACACTTATTGTCTTTTTATTTTTGGTAAAATATACTTACACCCAGGGAAGCATCTTTGATGTGGGGTAGTTGCTGGTAGATATAATTTAGAATTTGGTTCACAATAGATGTTGAACCTCTCCAGTGGACTAGTGGTTAGAGCGTCCATCTCGGATAGGAGAGGTTGGGGTTCGATCCCCAGTCAAGTCATACAAATGACTTACAAAAATGGTATTAACAGCTGCCTTGCTTGACAC
>QKMX01353867.1:0-15877 GCA_003401595.1 Venustaconcha ellipsiformis
TGAAACAATCCACAAATACGTACTAAAAGAAGTCATACGATGGCGTACAATGAAGCACGTCAAATACTTCAAGGCATCATTCACATCCCTCAGCAAACCAAACGCTTATTTTACAAACATAAAATTGCCATGTCGCAACTGGCAGATTTTAGAAACGACAATCAAACCAAAAAGCAAATCATTTTAAAACCAAGAAGGTAACATCATTCGTTCCCTCTTAAAATGGGATCCAAATGCCCCAGCAGCGGGCACCACCAAGAAAAAGGACTCTACCAAGCAAAAACGTTCAAGAAAGAAAGAGAAAAGACCAGGTCACATCCTCAGAAAAATAAAACTCCAAAGAAAACAGCTTCTACCCGAAAGAGAGGCAGTGCTGCCAACGCAACCTTACTTTCTGAAAACACAACCTTCGCTGACCATTTCTGCATCAGCAGCAACAGTAGATTCATCCACATTACGTTTGCTGGTGATGAGATGACAGCCATACTCGAATTGACAATTCCCAATTTGATGAAAACATGCAAACCCGCTTCAAAAGTGTTCCTGGATTTATACAAAGCAATAACTGTGACCATAAAGTCGGTTGCGATTCTATCAACGTTGAGTGATATTCATCAGAAAGATATAATACGACGTATTTAAGTATAAAAAGACTATTTTTTGAAGCTCATGAGAGAAAAGATATCACCCAAAAGAAGTGTACACCACCATTGCCGCTCTCCTGCCAAAAAAGGAAAATGGAAAGGGCAGTCTCATCGTTTAGCCAAACATCAGAGCAAAACTCTTTGCCAACATTCAGATCAAAATAAATACCAATTTGTCAAAAGAAACATATGTTGGTGCATAGGGGGATGCAAATGGGAGATCATTTATTCACAGCCCTTCGCTGGCGAGCCCACGCTCAAAACCTTTGGTCAAATATGATAATAAGGACTTGTTACGAGCGATTGATTTCGGCGTATTTTTGTTCCTGAACAGAAAATGACGTCACCCCAAAAGAGTCATCCCTCTTCGGTCAGAAAAGGAAAACTCAAAGGACTGCCTCCTCATTTAGCCAAACACTGGAACGCGTTGTCGGTCCTGTTGAAATCCCTTTCATTCATGCGAAAACAACTCATTCAAACGTTCTTCGTAAATGGTCATAAGGAAAATACCCATCAAACAAAAGAAAAAGACGTTGGTGAAATATGTTGGATTATTACCCATTATCAAAGGACTGACTGGAGCAATACTTGGAGGTGTTTTACACACGGGTTCGAGATAAGAAGTAAGAAGAAGAAAATGAAAATGACGCCTTTTGTGGAAAGGATACGCGTACTTTGGAATCTCATGGAAGGGCGAGAGCTGACTTTAGTGCCCTACAAACGATGGACGCAATTTTATTGTTGGCGAAAACAACGGACACCTCATTTACCTCCCAATTCACATCTCACCGAGATGTCACAATTACAACACAAACTGCAATCGTTGATGGATTTGTCAGAAACGGAAGAATCACGCCGGTACGGCTAAGTTTTGCAACGACTTCAACTCTTTCACCAAAAACCTTGAGACGAAACAGATAAACCGACTCTAAAAGACTTCAAGACCATGATGAAAAGTCAATCGCCATCACCCGCCCACAGTGACCAAGACAGACGCAGCCACACTGATGCCAGAAGAAGAAGACGCACGAGAAGTCTTTCAAACGGCGTCAGCTCCCATCCTAGCAATATTGAAGCGTCCATGTTGAATACCTCCCCAGCTGCTCAACGAGACGAATTCAAGCTTGCCAAAGCAAGAGCACTGTATGTGTACAGAGGGTTTAGACGAATATAGTCCTGAAAGAAAATCTTTGTTCAGCAATTGCTAAGATCCTGCTCATCCTGCAGATTACGTAGGAATTCAAAAACTGTATCGTGATGCAAAATCTCAATTGCAAAGCATACGTTTATCTTCGGTGCAACGATGGTTACATGAACAAACTATGTACTCGCTAAACAAACCCATTTAACGAAATTTTCCAGAAGTGGCACCATAGTGGAAGGCATCGATCATCAATGGCAAACCAATTCAGCCTGTCTCTCATTTGTCCACATGCAATTGAGGCTACAACTATTTGTTTTGTGTAATCTACGTCATTAACACATTTTCCTGTGTCGTGTTTTTGACTTCCAAAATTAACTCCTAGATAATTCTAGCCCTACAACTGGTGTTGAAACTAAACGGTCGTCACCCTCTGGGATGGCAAACCGACATGACACCGAATTTCTGAACCAAGCTTTCCAAAAAGAATTGAAGAAAAGAGACATCATCGTTGAACGTTTAAATGCACCTTAAAGGAATTTATATGGAAATATTTTACACATCAGCACTCTCTCCAGTACGTTAATGTCTGACCGCGCTCGGTCAAAGGTTACAATCAAGGTTACCTTTGGAGCATCGGATGAGCCCCCGAAGAGGTGACTCCTGAAAACGAAGTGGCCGTGTTTGAACGGCTGTTTGGTGTGTCCCCTACTACTGCTGTCCCCAAGCAACGTGAACTGTTGACAATATGGGATTATGTGCTCATTGGAAAAACGAAACGTACCTGCGCCAAAGTATCTACTGAATTAGATCACAGAATTGCTTCGTACCACTGGATGAGTTTGTTGCCGTCATCCTCCCGTCTATAAATTGGAAGATATGAAAGGCGAAGTATTGATAGAAATATTTTACTTTCCCGAATTAAAAAGAGTGACCAAACAATGAATACAACGGGTACGTCATCGAAAGCATTCTCGATCGAAGAACCCAATCGTATTTTTCTGCCAAATCTTTTCTTTTCTTTGTGTCATCGGTGCCAACATAGCCAATTTGAGTTTTCAGCAAGGAGGCAAACAATGTTGGACCATTTTACTATTCAGTTGAATCAGTTATCTTCTACCTAATCCTTCCCTGAAATATTCCGGTCACATCAATAATGGGAGCGTTGCATCCAACACCAGTCACCCCCAAAAAAGTAACAACCCTCTTTTATAAACTCCTTTAACCCTGAGGGACTCATCGGAATGCACAATCCTAGAATTACGAAAAACCAATTTAACTTAACTTTACCCAGTGACAGTTTCAATGAGTTCGTAATCACGCTGGGAGAAAAACTAGGTAAAGAACAGACAGAGAATTAGAGAGCTTTGAGTATTAAACAGGAGAGAGAAAAAATATGCACCAGGAGTTTTGCGAATGTTCCAAGTCAGAAATGCATCTGTTTGCCATATCATTACGATGCAAGAATTCCAATGAGCAAATTTTATCCCATGTCTGTAGCGGACTCAGCTAGCATCGAATTTGAAATCAAAGGACAGACAGAAGATTACAACGACCTGAATAGCAGTTACTTGTACCTTTAAGTCAAAGTGATCGAGCCGGACATTTCCAATATCTTGAGGCGGAAGATAAAGAAACCCCAGTCAGTAACTTAATGACGTCCTTGTTCAGCGAAGTGGAATTGTAATCGAATAACAAACTGGTCTACAGCAGGATGCATACTTACCTTTACCGAAAATCTCTTGACGTAAGAAAATAAACCAAAAACACCAATCTGAATGCTTTTGTGGTGTGAACACGTGAATCGGAGACCACTTTCGACGAACGATTGGACATCAATGTTGGATTTAGCTATCGTCAAAGCAAAATCCAACTAAGCCTTTGTTTAGAACTAATAGTCCGTTTGCATGTGCACATTTGTTTCCAAGACAAGTAGTTGCTGAACGTAGTGGATGTCCACCTAAGACTAAATCGAAGTAGTACAGCTTTCCATTTGATGGCCGATGATGCCATTTTCAAAGCATCATGCAAGAAATCCGACTCTACGTACGAAGCTTGGAAGTGTTACCCAAAGTGGGAAATGACATCATCAGCCACACTTTGAGTAGAACGGCTGACAATTATTCCTCAACGCAAGGAAATCTCAGAAGCCAACAAACTCAGGAAAATATGGAAAAGGTAAATCAAAACCTTAAACATTTTAATACAACACAAATCGCAGAACCAATCAATAACACGTCATTGGAAACTGGTAAGGAACCCCACTCCCACCATTAATCACACGTTTACTAATGATTTAAAAATAAAAAGTGAAACAAGGCAGATTATCATGGGGTATTTCCACAATAGCCCCACATCCAAAGAAACAATAACAAGAACGTTAAGTATATAAGGTTACACCTCATCTCATGTTACCTTTCGGAATACCAGCCTGCAAATCGCCCCGGGATCATTAAATAACACAATTCCACTGTCTCCAAATAAAAGCAGAGAACTAAAAGATATACAAAGCTATGGGACAGAGGAAAATAATATCGTCAATACACCTAAAACAATATCAACTTCTCCATGAATGGACTGGAAAACAGACCACAGCTGCAAGGGGAGATGAGAAGAACGACATTCTCTGTACATAAGCTATAATAGAATAAATAAACGTTAAAACGGCAACAACAACAGGAAAAAGGAAATCATCATAGTCATTAAAAGAACAAAAGTAAAGAAGAAAACAATATCGACGAATCAATTAGGAAGTATCCTCAACAAAGGAAAAACGAAAACCCATCAACATCAAGTTAACGAGGTGGCAGCAAACCGCAAAAAGCCAACTACCCAATTCAAAGCAGGTAAGAAAAAAACGAAGATGCCAGAGATATTCAGGACACTACATTACGATACTGTATTAAACCGACACAACATTGAATCCACATACGAAGGAGGCATCGGAACGGAACAAATCAAAATTGTTAGGTGGCCTAGTAAAAACATCGGAACTTAACAAAGGAGGAAAGACAGAAACACCAAAGAAGACCTGTGTAGAGGCGGCACTAATGAATAAAGGCAAATCAACTAAAAAAACAACAATTATAAAAGCAAGCCAAAACTTCAAGATAGACAGTAGTCAGCAACACGGAAATTCCAGAAAACCCTTATCGAAAAGAGAAATAAAATAAATTGAGGAAACACTTAGAGAACCAGAAACACCTTTTTGGATAACACAGAGCAAAGGCACAGAAGAGGAAATAACTCCAACAAAATTATAAAGAAAGGAGAAAACCCATCAATGGGAAACAATTAGATGATTCATCAACTAAATACAAGACAAAAACATAAAAACGACAGCCGACAACACCCAATAGTAAGAATGTAGCAGAAAACAAACCAAAGGAAACGAATCCAACTATATATGATGAAGGGAAATCAAAAATATCAAGGAAATCAAAAGATCAACAAACCCAGCAGACCAAAAGATAAAGAAACTACCAAACCAGCAATCGATACCACCCTGTTGAATTCACACAATTCGCCAGCAACAAACGCTCGAAATTTTCTGCAATCCGTAACAGAAGCCTCACAGGAGCTTTTAACTCACAACATAGAGGGGAAATTAGGCTAAGAAGACTCATAGCCAACTGTATTATAATATGGTGCAGAAAGGCACAAGAACTTGCCAAATTCTTGGAAATTAAGGCAATTGGAGGAATACAAGCAAATGTCACCAGGCACTAATCAATGAATAAAAGAAACGCCACAACAACAACAAGGAAGAAAATAAGGAAGATCAAGATTAAACCAAACCAAAGAAGTACCAAAGCAAGGAAAAAAAAAAAGAAAGAAGAATTGGCTTTAAAGCCATGCTACTAAAGCTGACCGGGCGCACCAATACAAAACCATATGTGAAACAGAAGAAGACCTAATTTATTATGGAGCAAGCATTAAAATTGCCATGAAATTTAAAACCGAAAACGTTACGAGACACCAACAGTATTGATCGAATTTTGGATCCATCACAAGTACGTGTGAAATTGGGACCACATGGAAACTCATTCAAGTAAAGAAAATACATCAATAAACCAAGATTATGCAACAACTGCAAAATATGGGAACGGAACACTTCACAATGAAGCGTGGAAAAAATGCAAGATGTAACAGGTGCTGTGGTCAGCATAGAGGACTGTGTACTTCTTAGAGCCAAATATTTGCAAACTGAAGAGGAAACCAAACCTCCAAATCGCCTGAATGTATTTTTACAACCAAAGAAATGGACATTTTGAAGCTTATGGATGAGAAACAGGTTACTATAACCTAGCAAGAAAAGCTGTAACAAACCAAAAGACACCAAACGAACAAGATAAGGAAGACGCACAAGTAGGAGAAACAGGAGCTAAACAGACAAACAAGGATCCAGAGAGGAAAAAGTCCCAACAACAAAGTAAACACAATCAATATAACAGAAGGGACATACCGAGGAAACCGAGAGAAGAACCAAAAGAGGAAAGCACGTACAAAGACTAAGAGAGACTGAAACTCTAGAAACAGGAAAGAACCAAAAGAATACCAAAGGAGAAGATCTATGCAAAAGTGACCAGAAAGAACCTAAATACAAAAATGAAGAAAACAGAAATCAGGGAAGTATATTCAACACTGTGCATACAAGCAATGCAACTAATAGAACACGAGAATGCATGTCAAATAAGGAATAGTAGACATACATAGAGATAACACTAAGCTAATTAGTTTCTAACTATATGAACAAATTGAGTGCAGGAATTATACTAATTACTAGAGTCAACCAAATCCAATTTCAAGACTTATTTTCACTAATCTCACCTACTGGAAATATTTTTCACGAATTGAATAATACCAAGTTATTTTATTACATCAAACAATAACTCCTAAAATGGGTACTCAAATCAAGAACAAACTAGTGATATGGCAATGGAACTGTCGTTGCCTAATTACAAACCATCCAGAACTAAATGTAGCAATACAATACGCAACCCAAACGCCAGACCTTATATGCCTACAAGAAACATACCTTAATAAAAATGTTAAATTCACTCCTAAAATTAAAGGGTACAAGGTAATGTTCTTTAAGATTATTAATAAAGGAAAAAGGGAGGGGGGATTAGCAACTTACATTCATGACAAATTACTAATGCATTTTAAATGAATTAAATATGATCAATAACGATAATCCAATAGAATATGAACAAATTAATATATACATTGGTGCAATGAATATAAATATATACAATATATATGACCCTGGAGGAATAATTCAAGTGCCTTAAAATACGATAAAGACATTTCTAAAACTAAATTTAAAAATGCTATTATACGTGGTGATTTCAATGCATATAGTAAACATTGGGGGAGAGCACCAGGATAGAGGGGGTAAGACACTAGAAAAGTTTATTAATGAAAAACAATTAATTATACTTAATAAAGGAACTCCCACTAGAATAGACCCTGACAGTTGCAAACTAGCAGCAACAAATTTAACTATAGGTAACATAAATTTAGCACTGATAACTGATTGGGAAGTCTCGCATAAAAGTGCACTAGGTAGTGATCACTTTCCAATTCTTAGCACAATTTATGTAAAGAACACAAGACACAAACAGCATAACGTGCCAAGATGGACATTTCAAAAAGCAGACTGGATTTTATTTAAGCAATTACTAGAACAGATAAAAATGGAAGAAAGATATATACTGATACAGACCAATATTATGAAAATATAACTAAGGCGATTAACACTGCCGCAATTAAAAGTGTACCAAAAATTAATCGGAAGGCAATCAAAATCGCTATATAATGGTGGTATGAACAATGTAAGGAACCTATTAAGGAAAAGAAAAAAAACACTTAACTACTTTAAACACGCTAAGCAAGCATCGGGCTTTATTAGTTACAAGCAAAAGGAAACAATAGCAAAGCAAATTCTCCAAGAAGCCAAAGAAACGTCTTAGCGAAATTAATGCTCAACGCTCAACAACGCTCAACAACAAAATCAGTGCAAAATAGGTTTGGGAACAAAGAAAAGAAAAGTACTAGAAAACGTATACTCATTATACTCATACTTGTTTTCTGACTAAGCAAACAATGGTAACAGGTCACCATTATATGATTATTTTACTCTTAATGAATGGAGAATAGCATTAGGAAATCTATAACAAAAAACTACAAGGAAACATGGAAGAAATCTTATTTGTCCTAACAAACCTAATAGTGCATAACGGAAATATACCACTAAAATGGAGCAAGAAGTAGCAATAGCATCCCAAAACCAGAACAAGACCCATCCTACATTAATTCCTACAGGCTAATCTCCCTGAGCAATAATATTTGCAAAATAATGAAAATTATGATTAATAGGCTGAAACATCATTTGGAAAAACATCAACTTCTAACACAGAACCAAAGTTGATTTAGAAACAAGCGATCAACAGTTGACCAATTAATAAGACTGGAAGCAAATATCAAACTAGTCTTTAGTGTGAAACGAAAGATAGATATCTAATAGCAATAGTTATAGACCTACAATGGATATTTAACCTAGTTTGGACTAAGGCCTTATATCGAATATTAACCATTAGTGGTAACAGACAGAATGCATCGATGGGTTGTACATTTCTTAATAGGGAGACTAAATAAAACCAGAATAGCAGACCAATGTGCAGTTACTTATCTTCTTGATAATGGAACTCTAGAAGGAAATTTAATTAGCCTCTATTCAACATCATGATTAATGAGCTAGGAACATTCATCAGCAACTCCAGTATTGACCTATCACAGTTCGCAGACGACAGTGGTATTTGGAAATCAGGAACTATGAACACGATCTACGAATTACAAACAAGCCTAGATGAGATTTTGTGAATGGGTTGATAATTGCAGATTCAAATTTCCAACAATAAAACAGTATGAATGCTTTTTCCACATCCTTTATTCAAAACTTTCCTATCAAATTTGTCAAAGAGGCTATATTCCTAGGAATGCTTTTTGACGAATAACTCAGCTCATGATTCCATAAAGATGATAGTTCTCCATCATGCAACCAAGGCATTATTCTACTAAGGAATAAGGGGCATCCTGGGGAGCACATCAGAAAACATGATGGATGCTCTTAAGTGACTAATTATATCAAAGATTGACTATGGATGCCATGTCTATTAATCAGTGACAAAATCAACCTGCTTAATAATTATACAAAAATCAATATACGGCCCTCGGGAGTTTCACGGGAACCTTATAAAACATATCAATAGAAGAACTGCATATCATAATAGGCGAATTACCGTTATCTAAAAGGAGCAAGAAACAACTGTTAAGATACGCCACCAGAATATTCACCATAATATAAACCACCCCACTAAAATGGCAATTAAGCAATGGAGAAAACCATTTAGTAATAAACTAGTTCCCTACCCACCAGGAAGAAAAAACGATCCACAAACTCTGCAAAGAACTTGAAATGAAAACTCTGCAAGCGGAAGGAATCAAACTAAATGACCTAACACCATGGAGAAATAAAACTCCCAAGATCAATTTAATTGCCTTGATATTCCAATGCAAAACAACACCATCGGATGTACTAAGGTCAAAACAGCAATCGAAGACAACTACTCGAACCATTCAAAAACATATTCTGATGGATCAAGATCAATAGAAGTGAATAGAATAGTAGCATCAAACCGGATAGGAACTAAGAACTCGGAAACAAGCTAACCGACTGATGCTCAATAAAAAGTCGGAGAACTCTGAGCAATAATTGAGGCCCTATGATGGATCAGAACACAATCTACCACTAAAAACGTCATCATCAATGACTCGCTAATGGTCCTTAGATCCACTGAAACCGGCAATAAACAATGCAAACTATTAAAGAATTAGAAAATAACCAGCAAATAATAGACTTTATTTGGGGGCCCATTACATATATAACTACTAGGAAATGAAAACAACTGAACAGAGAGTTAAAAAAAACAACCAAATCATACAGTTTAGCAATTTGCAGTATGCAAGAACTCTACGGCCAAACTAAAACCAAAGTGGATGCTAAAAAGCAACACGAATGGAAACATAAAACTTTTCAGAATACAGGAAGAGGTCACTCGAAACGGAAAAGTGTCAAAAGCATATCCTATGTAAATCAAAAAGTAATAAATATAATCGAAACAAGGATAACTATATTAATGGACAGCTTTGGAAAATACATAATGAAAGATCAAATAAGGGGCACAAATTGCCTGTATTATCCAACACCAGAAGACTTAGAGCAGATATTTAATGACTGTCTAAAATATCATAGACAAAGAATCTCCTTCACAAAGAAACAGCAGAAAAGAAGATCACCAGCTACCTACCCCGATCTTCTACATCAGAAGAAGAATAATACATAAAGCAGAAGGCTGGTGACTCCTGGACTACTCTCTCAATTAATTAGATATTCATATTATGCGGAAACAAACAGGTCGCAAAAGCCCTTTGGGCGCAAGTGACTCAAATTGTAAGTATCGTATCGTAGTCTGACCATCCATTGTAGATAAACATTCCTTCGAAATTAGCCAAGCAGAACGAAGCCCACATGCATTTACATCGTTTCAAACAGAACCTGATTCAGAAGCAGAAAAAATAGAGTATAGCAGGACGCTTAAAGTGGCGCAAGACCTGATATAAAAAGTCTTTAAAGAAGTGAAGCAAAATGAGGAAATGAAGACAGAGAGTTATAGACAGCAGAAACAGCAGCCGCAACAATAAACAACAGCATGAAGCGAGATGATTTGGGGATTGTCGAATTGTTGCCAAGGAATTTTCTTTCTCCTTCCGCAGAAGTAGGCTTCATTCCGCAGGAAAGCCTGCAGCGATACGTAGTCTTCATCCCAGACGTTGAGAGTGGAAAAATCCCCAAGACTAAACCAGTCACATTGAGGGCTACCCAAGTCTCTAAAAATGGAGATACTCTTCCATTGCCAAAACTATTTTGTTTGTATGTTGGTGTGTTGGTGTTTGTATGTATTTGTGTGTCTGTATGTAAGTGTTCAGATGTGTATATATGAACACGTTGTGGTCTTGCTTGTATGATAATGAGTTTGATAGGATTGCTATATGGTTGCATGTTTTTGTTGCAGTAAAGAGTGATTGTATGTAAAACGTTGAAGATCGTATTTCTTTTAGGTCCGTGCGGTCCATGCTTTATAAAGTTAGGGTCTTGTGTGGTGTGTACAGTGTTGGTCTTGTGCGCTGACTATTTTCCTTGCGTCCTTTCTACAAGTATATATAGCGGTGTGTTCGTCAGTCTTTTTTGACTGCCGAACAACGACAAAACAAGCAGGATCCAGAAGCTAATAGAGTTCAAGATGCACCTGGAATATGTTCGTCACCTCCTGGGGGGATATTCAGGAAGCAGGGAAAATGGAAACGGGACAAACAAGGAAAGAATAGGAAAAGAAAGAAAGAATAGAGCATAACCTTATCGTGAGGCGAACATGCAAAGTAGAGATTCTTATGATGACGTCACCGCCAACCAGCGTCACCACCACAACTTGTTTCTGTCCCACAGATTGAAAATGGGATGGGGAGTTAGAGACAGTGCCAAGAATGCCTCAAACAGAAGATTGGGATAATGAGGCAACCCATCCCTCGTACGTCTTTACAAAAAGGGTGCTTTTCTCCAATATGTATTGGTATGGAATATGGTGTTTTGTTTGTAATGGTGTTTTGATATGTCAAAAGTTGAAAAAGTGAGTTTCTTGTAGGTAGGCCCTACAATCTCTTGTGAATGATAAATGATGTGTAGTTTAAGAGGATGTTTTCCTTCACGTTGTTGCGTTTCTCAGTCTCGCTACCCATCGTTGGCGTGTTAACAATCAAACATAAGCTTCGTAGATGATTTAAGAAATGTTTGGTATTGGATGGTGGTAGAGTAGATTGTGTTAGAGAAAATAGATAAGATCTGAAGTTACTTAGTCACCTATGACGATATGAAAAATGACGTGCCAGGACTCAGGAGACCAAAAGAATTTGTAAGAGAAGTATGGCAGCATGAAGAGATGAAGATGAAAAAGGCGTTACTTTTCCAAATTGTAGAGTGGAAACATTGGTGGAGGCAGTACATTTGATGGAAGGACCGATGTATTTTTTGAAAGACGATAGAGGTTAGCGTAGATTAGTATTTTCTAACGCTAAAGAACGTCAAATGGGGATCCATGCTTTAATCGGCTCTGAGAGACCGGTGAGGAATGTCATTGAGGAAAAAGACGAAAAGATCAAGACCACGTGGGCAAGACGAAATATGAAAAAGAAAATATCAAGCTCAAGGAAAGTTTAAAAAGCTAAATAACAACTGGATGAAAGTTCAAGAAAAGTTTAGAGCCATGTAATATCCTGACTGGATCATGTAGGATGGAAAGAGGAAGATAAATTTTCTCCAAAAAGTAAGAAATTGGTGGAAGAAATATAGTAAATAAAAGAAGAAACTAACAGCCCTCTTGACGGTCACTCCATTGTCTCGAATAGAGCTGTACTCGTTGCCAAAATATTATGACTTTATCTTGTACAGGTATTTGTTTCTTTCTTTGTTTGTGCATTTGTGTATTCCATGTATGCCCCAATAAACTCATTTTGTCTCCATCATTCCATTGCACCTGCCTACTGTCCAACACTAGCGCATATTGAGGTCAATTCAAAAACTGTTACTAAGTGTCGGCCTTTTTGAGGTCAGCCACTTGCAACACTATTGCCATTTTGTCCAAATTGTCCAGTACCTTGACGTCACCAATGTTAAATTCACCCTCCTCATGTCCCTCGATCGTCCCACCATGTCAAATTTCCGTTTTTCCTCTATTCCATATTCACTTATTTACATGGAAGTCTAATTGTCCTTTGATCGTCCCCATTAATAATTGGTACGAGTTATAGCTTTTCTTTTTATTTTTTTTTATTATCTTGGAAAACGGGCTGGCAGTTAACTTCTGCCCTAGCACAGAAAAACATCTAACTATGTTGCCCTCAGAAAGGAAATAAGTCATAGACTAATAAATAATATAGCATTTGAACTAACTAAAGAATGATTTATATTTTTGTAATAATTGTATTTGTTCAACGTTATGATTCCCTTCTGTTTCACAAGCATACACACAAACACGCAAAACAAACATTCACTCACACACTCATTAACATACAGACAGATCGCCCCACTGCACAAACTCAATTTTCGTAGTTTTCATAAACGGAAACCAATATTCACTTCATTAAACTTTTTTGAGACACTCTGAATCTAGATTTGCTTTTAAATGCCTGTCATGTATATGCTCACCTGCCTATTCATCGCTCTAGGATGGTTATTCGTTAAATTGCATAAAAAGTGATAAATGAAACTTGAACATAAAAGTACTTTAGAAGCGAACTTTACATGTTTAAGATCTGGGCACACACCAAAATATTCTGGCTGACATTGTGTTTAGAAACTAAACTGAGAGAATATTCGACTTGATAATAAAACAAACAACAATAAATGACATGACAATGTATATGAATAGCAAGCAGGTGGTTAATAAATAATAGTGGACCCATTTGCCGAGTGGCCCAAGACCCTCGTCTTTATAGATCCACATCTGATCTCTGTCCGCGTGTGTTTTAATCTCAGGCTTGGCCAGCCTGGGCGTGTGAGAAAGCAGGCCAGTAGCTTCTTTTATGTCGGTGTTTCTTACCGGGGTTTTCAGGTTTTTCTCCACCAGATATGCTGGATAATAAGTATAGCGTATCTTGTGTTGATGAATGGTGTTAAACCCAAAACAAGAACAACAGTAGCAATACATATTAAACAAACTCAAAAGGCACAAACCAGATTCAATTATGAATGGAATTATGTACCTAACTGATGAAAAGAAATAATCAGATCGAATCTGATGTGTACAACAGCAAATGGAAACTCCTCAATCGATGAAATCAAAACAATATCCGGCCAATGTTTTATTACAAACAATGAAGAAACATCAACACTTATATACCATGTGCTACTTGTTCATTTCTCCCTCTCCCCTGCTCTATTTAACAATTTCCAGTCGAATACTTCCTACCAAATGTAACGAACGTAACTGCATTTAGTCTGTTTTATTAACAATCAAACAATGAAACCTGATTGACACAAATACGTATAAATCTATATAACCTTTAGTATATATAAAGTATTACATAAAATAATGAAAACAAGTACACATTCATTATGAAAATATTTCTTCCCCGTGCAAGAATTGCAAAATTATAAGTTTCTGAAAAGATGGAAATAATGAAACTCAGACGTAACGCAACCATAATTCGCACGCATCTAGTGTCACATGATCCATTTTCAACACAGTGATCAAGGCGACTGATTGCATTCGTCACAAGAATGCATGTCTGGAGCATCCTGAATCACACATTATTTACAGAGGAGGCAAAGTCGCGTAGTCATAAGCGTAGTTTCCAGTTTCAGCGTTTCTGCTATCCACATGTCGATTTTCTTCTTCTTCTTCATTCATCCTAACCATACTAATGACCGAGAGAGCAGCCTGTAAGTACAACGGAATGTTTATATTTTTTGTTGTCAGAATAACAATAGATAGATAGCTCGATAGAAACATGGATTTGAAAAGATAAAGAAGGTATATTATATACTACTACACACAAAATGGTGAATACATATTTCTTTTGTAAACGTACCCTTCGTTTTGGGTGAGTAAATTTAAATCAGACATATAGAATCAAATTAAGTAGAAATCCAGACATTAATATTATGAACCGAAAGATAACTGACATGTATAGCAAAGGAAGTCACGCAATAAATGTTTCCTTGCCATGTAACCTGTATCTAATTAGACGTTAGATAACACGCAAAAATGAATACTCGGTTTATAATAAGCAGCCGCTAGTACACTGCACAATAAAATAATTATAATATATGAATCAGCACATAAAACAGAGAACATTAATAAGAGATTATCGTCGTTATAAATTGCGAACCCGAATACATCTTTATGGCTTTTTTTTTTAAATTGCTAGTTACAATTTTGCTTATAAACAGCATAACTATAAATGCGCTTTATTTACACTATTTAGTCTGCAGGTTCAATCCTTTATACCATTATAGGCAAAGATTTTCTTATCAGTGATAGACGAGTTTCCCATACCACAAATGTTTCTTCCAATGTTATAATAATTCAAATATGTTCCCTTCAAAATAACAAAATAACCTATACATAACTATTAGAATAAAAACAGAGTATTTTTTCAGAAAATCATCCCAAATCAGAAGAAAATAAACATTTGGCGTAAATACCAATCTATAAGTTTAATTGCTAACGTTCGGTCAAAGCTACATTGTTTTAATACTGCTTGTGAGGTAGGTATATTTTCATATGTGACATGCAAAGAGAGATAGAGAGAGAGATTCCTCACAAGTTACCTCATCTATAGAACTGTATAAATCTTCCTGGGACTGTTGTTGTTCGCAACATTCAAGTTGGATATCGTTCACACATAGAGATTTTGAGCCATTAGTCTGCTCATCATTATTAACATTCCTATCTTCTCGAAACTTTGGATACGGTTTCTCTAGGCAGATTCTGTTTGCAAGTCCTTCCACACTAGACCAGCTGTATTGCGTATTATGACACATCATACTTAACGGTACATCACTCTTTGAATGTCGTTTCCCTGCATGTGATAATTGAACCAAAGTTTGCATAGACAAGCTTTCAAGAAATGGGTTCCAAATGTCCTTAGTGTGGTTTAAAAGTGTCTGCAAACTCCTGGATTTTCGAAGTTCATCTGGAAACTTTGATTTCTTGATCTTTCTGCGCATACTGTCATGCATTGGTAAAATGGGAAGGGATCTGTCCTGTTTCTCGTTGCTGAAGAATTCCTGCCAAACGTCTTGGATGGCTGGTCCTTTCAGTGAGTTATGCAATGATCGAGAAGCTAAAACAATTTAAGGATAACACAGCTCACCACAAATCAACATTACTATTTCTTACACATATTGCTCCCACAACTTAAATGTATTTTATTAGTTTTCCAGTATCATAGTTAAATCCTCGATAAGGTG
>QKMX01353886.1:0-13992 GCA_003401595.1 Venustaconcha ellipsiformis
ATGGAAAAATTTCTTTATCGAATGTGGTTTTCTTGTCTGTCAATGGTACTGTAATGGACTGACCAATTAATTCTGGGGTAGATTTTCCTGGTATTTTTGCTTATTTCCAGGGGCATACCTGCCAAAACGCGATGTCACACTAAAATTACAAGTTAACTCCCAAACCCTCCAACATGGTTTTAAATATAACAAATATGAGTAATCCTGAGGAAAAAAATGATTTTTAAAAAAAAAATATGAAAAACCACTTCATACATGCTTGTAATGTATAAACCTTCAACAGCTCTGCTTAGAGCTCATGTAAAAATATCCTTGTTATTGTTAATAAAATAAATTGTCACTGAAGCATTGAAAGGCAAAGAAGTGAAATATAAACCACCACCATATCATGTATTACTTAGCTGGCTGACAATAGCCCTTTAAAGACTGCAGTTGAGTCCATTGTGCAAACTGCATATGCATGTTTCACATTTGTGAAACAACACAATCTATTTTAAGTTTCTGGTAAATGAAATCCTCCAAATAGCTTGAAAATTATTCTTACTCTGATTTGTTGAAAAAACATTTTATCCAATATGATGGCAGAAGAAAATAAATTTAAAAAATATTTTCATGCATTGTATTTTTGTCATTCACAATTGACACAATAAGTACAGCTGAGAAAACTGAAGGCATTTTCTGAAGTAGAAAGTATCATGGGAGTGGACACAAGCATATCATAACAAGAGACCCATTTCTGACCTTGCACAGATATCCTGTCACATTGTACAGTATAGTAACAGTAAATCCATGTTTTAAATGTAACATAGATCAACCAAAATGGATGATTGTCATCTAAACCTCAATCAGCTAGAATGGATGACTGTCATCTGGATATTAATCAGCTAGAATGGATGATTGTCATCTGGACCTCAATCAGCTAGAATGGATGATTGTCATCTGGACCTCAATCAGCTANAATGGATGATTGTCATCTGGACCTCAATCAGCTATAATGGATGATTGTCATCTGGATCTTAATCACCTAGAATAGATGATTGTCATCTGGATCTTAATCAGCCAGAAATGGTCGTCAGAATCTGGATCTTGTTTAGTTATCACCTTTTGTGAAGCAGTTAAAGGTCTTGAAAAACAATAATACAGTACAGTGCATATTCTGTTCTCAATTTTGGCATACAACAGAGAAGAGTCATGTTTCATGTTTGAAATGTCATGCAACTATAATGCCAAAGGAATGGACCATTATAATTAAGGTGAGCGCCTAAGGATTCTCTTTTAAACCTGGATATTTTACATTAACCTTGACATATTTTTTGCAACTAACATAATAAATATAATTTATTTTTTCTGTCAATCTGAGCAAGAATATTTTGTTCAAGCTATCTGTCAAGTGAGTGTTTTTTCCAAAATATCCATGGCCTGGCCCCCTCCACCAAACATTAAAAGGTCAGTCAAGAATGGCTACATCAGGCAAGGTTAAAGTTAATGTGTATGTAAATTGTGCACTATTGTTAATAACAATAACTCATTTTTTTGAAAAAAGTTTTATGTTTCATTCATGTTGTAAGTGCATCTTGTTTCTAAGAAACAATCATTACTGCTTGTTTATGTCTAATGGCTCACTGGAATACTACCTCTTCCTATTGTCAGTTTAACTATACTGAGAGCAAAGGTACTAAAAACAGTATGTAATGCTATCTACCCTTCCTGTCTCTACTTTATATATACAACAACTATCAAATATAATACAGTTTTGTAATGTCATATTTACTTGTAATAGCAAAGCAGGAGTTCCATTATATTTTTATTTCTGATTGTCCTTGACTACCATGGCTGGATATTTTGAAGTCTCATGCATCCCCATGTCCTTATACACAGCATTTATGCTTTGGGCTCATGACAAGAAAAATTTAGTTTTGATTCCTACCATAGGATCAGCCGATAATATGCTATGTCCCTGGGCAAGGCACTTCATTCTACTTGTGTTAGCTCAATGTAACCTTCAAAACAATGCTGTCATGTAAACTACTGCCCCAACCCAACCCTCACCCTGCCTTTAAAAGTAGTGTTATTCTAGGTGTACATGGCAATGATGATTCACTGCATTCAAAATTATTAAACAGTTGAATGGAAAAATTTATTTATTGTAATATAATTTATCTTGTTACCCTTCTTGTAAATGCTTAAAAATTTTTTTTGGGAAGGTACCAAACTGAATTTTCATCAATGAATTTGTTCTCAGTAACCTGTTAGGCTGACAGCTATATCTTGGTAAGAGCAGATTTGAGAAATGTTTACTTTTTAGGTCAGTGACCCACATGAGTATAATGGATAAGCATAGCAAATTATTACAGTTCACAAACTTAACATCAACTCTGACCTAAAGTTAATCTGCTGACAGCCAGGACCCTTCTTTGCATGGGGTCATGGACATTAATTAAACAAAAATGATAAATATCGTCTGTTTGGAGGGGATGATGTTCTTTTTCATTTTTTAAACAGCCAACTGATGAAAACAAATGACCTGCTGCCCTAATTTTACAACAAGTGCAATAAGATGCTGTGTGAATTATAAATACCTCAGTTACTATGGTTGTCTCCCTTGTTTCTTGGTAGTATTTTAACTTCCCAGCCCCTCCTACTCCACAAACGACACTAACATTTTGCCCTGACTTGAACAAGTATTGAGCTCGACATTCTTTCAGTTGCTTGTCCACTACGATACTTGGGTCAGTAGTCATACTGCTATTATACGACAGATTCCCATTGGTCATTTGCTGACTGTCCAACATGCTTTCGTAAGATTCTGAGTAACACTGGTGTTTTGGTGTGGATCCAAAAAAGGCCATGATAACATGGTTGAAAACCACCGGGAGATAGTTTAGGGCCAAGAGCAGGAAGATGACCTTCTGGTATCTACCAGGATTCCCGAGCTGGGACAACAGCTCTTCAAGCCGTAACCTCATCCTCCTGTCTCACTGGTGATACTGTTGCTGCTTTCACAAGTCAGCACCTACTGACTGTTTGTATTAAATGCGTTGTCACTCACTGTTGATATGTTGTACTATCTGAAAATATAAACAGTTAAATGTCAGCAAAACATTCAATTATCAAACTGTAGCTAGGAATTCATAACACAATAAGTTTTAAATGATGCAGGCTGTGTTAATAGCTTTAATAACATCATTCTACTGAGTATTTGCAGCAACATGATTGTAACAGTCTAAGCCAATATCAGTTTTATTCTGTGCAAATTTTTCTAATACATGTACAGGAACAGAAAATCTGGAAAGTTCTGGACTCAGCCAGAGTTATTTATTTCTGAAATAAATGCCATTTTACATACTGTATAAGCTAAGTGTTCATAGGTTCAGTCTGACCAACATTCACATTCCTGTTATCTTTTAACAACTAACAAGCATTTTTATAATAAGATTAATTTAAATTCATTTTTATAATATGATTAATTTAAAATCATTTTTATAAAATAATTAATTTAAAATCATTTTTATACAATTAATTTAAAATCATTTTTAAAATATGATTAATTTAAAAGTATTTTTATAACATGATTAATTTCAAATCTTTTTTGTAATATAATTAATTTAAAAGCATTCTTATAATTAATTTAAAAGCAATTTTATAAAATAATTGATTTTAAATCATTTTTATAATATAATAAACCAATAGAAATTTCAATAAACTGTCTATAATGTACATGAGGGTTCAATACACATTTTTATGTATGTAGTGAGATAACAGTTAACAACAGCCTCTGGCGACATTTTCTAAACAGAAATTTCCTCGAAAATACAATTGTTACAAAAACAAATGCCTTTCCCTACAAAAAAAATATATCTGCATAAAGATAAACCTTAAACTCCCTGAGGACCATAACACAACAAAATCCAAATATAATGCATAGTAACCAACATGTTTATATCTGTTGCAATTGGATGTCCAAGAATGGTTGTGGCTTTTAAAAGAGTCCGTAACACGAATCAATCAGGAATTGGTTATCTTGTGTTTGTCAAGGGTCAGTTCTGGGCTGATCACTTAAAAATGTACATGCCCAGTGAAAACTTAACTTAAACATTCATGACTGTCAGGGAAATAATTGTTGAATGCTACAATATACACTTTAATCTAAACTGCAAACAAAACAAACACAAAAGGGCAACTGTATTTTCCTGCATTCATATAGACTAAAAGCATAAAAGTTTCATCCTTAGAAACAATTAGAATTAATGCCGTTTGATGAACTGTGGGACTTCAATTTTTGTTTGAGTTTTTGGTTGTTTTCAGTTTCTAATATCACAGACAAAAGATTGGAGCCAGTTGCATCAGCATGACTGGTAAAAAAGTTGCAATCAAGAGCTACAATCTTAGATGCATTAACATTTAAACACAATATCAAAAGTACCATATGTGCTCACATATAAGTTGGATCCAATTGCAAATTGCACAGACCAAGATCTACCATCACATAATTTGCCAGCAGATCTGGGAGTATGAAGTTTGTCAGAAGTAATCAAAAGAATAAACAAGACAGACCATGACCAAACATTGATATTGAGTCAAAAATTGTATTTATAAATAGAAGCATAATAGAATTACTCTTCTTGTATGAAAATCTTTACTTTTTGAATCTAAGATTAACAGAAGTCTTCCTTATCTTATATGCAAGCCAACCACAAAATCCTGTCAAGTATAACATTAGTTTGCAGAAACCATTTTTCTTTTTTGAGCTTAAACTTCCTCAAATGCACACCATCCACAAAATTAGATTACAACGTGTGATAAAGGGCTTGAATTGTACTGTGGAAACAATTCTCAGTTCTAGATGCCCTCTGACACTGACCTTTGACCTTTTAACCACAAAATGAATACACATCTTCCTTGTCTGCAATGCAATCATCAACAAGTTTAGCAAAGGCGTGATGCACAGAACATGTCATTTGTGTAACAATTTCCTTCTTTCAATCTTGGTGACCTTGACATATTGACCCCAAACCAAGGAGAAAGATAGCATGTCTGACATCAGTAAAACAAGTCAAAAGAATGAATACTACACCAATCAATAAACTAATTAATCAATGAAAGAAAGCATAAGTTAAACAGTGATCCTCATTTACCAAAACTACATTTTGCAGAAACCAGTTTTCTTCTTTGAGCCTTTACTTCCTCAAATGCACACCATCCACAAAATTTGGTCACAATGTTGTATTGTGGAAACAATTCTCAGTTTTGGATACCCTCTGACCCTGACCTTTGACCTTTTAACCATAAAATGAATATGCATCTTCCTTGTCTGCAACACAGTTATCTACAAAGTTTAGCAAAGGCTTGAGACACAGAATATAAGTCATTTGTGGAAACAATTTCATTCTTTCAATCTTGGTGACCTAAACCTTTTGACCCCCAAACCTAATAGATTCCTCCCTTGTTTCAAATGCAAGCCATCCACAAAGTTTGGTCAAGCAGGTGATAAACAAAAGTTATCAAAGAGACTAATGTTCTAGTAGTCCAAAACAAATATTCATGGAATTCAAGATAAAATCATTTCTTCTATTTAGTTACTAAGCATTGAAACCATCTCTGATTTTTCTTTGAGACAAGAATTTTATACTGGATATAAGATTAGCTCAATTTCAATTTAATACAAACTGTACATCATTATAATTTTTTTTGGTCCAAAACAATATGATCATCCAAACAGGAGAATTAGTGTACAAATTTGCATATATTCATTTTGGTAGCTACACTGGGTGTACGTCTGGGCACCATGTTCATTTGGGATCAACTAAATATCAAAACAAGCCTATCTGTGAAAGCCCTCTGTCAAGATGACCATCAGTTCTTGAAGTGCAGCAATAGCAACAGCAATATTTGTAAGATGACTGCCATGGTGGACATACTAGATGTCAGTTACATGATTTAGGTCCAGCTAGACACCGTTAGAATTCTTCTGGATAAAACCCTATGTAAAGATGATCATCACTTCTAATGGGGTAGTAATTGCAAGATTTTTCAAAATGTCTGCTATTTTGGACATATTGGATGTCAGACTGGCATCATTAACATTTAGGACCAACTAAACATTACAAAATAAGTCTTCTGGTGAAAACTAATTAGGAGGTGTGGTAACAAATATTTTCATTTTCAAGAGAGTGGCAATAGTTGCCATTTTTTAAAAGTCTGATCAGTCCCATTTTCATTTAGGAAAAACTAGATATTGTAATTAGTCCTCTGCATGTCACTATGACTTCCTGTTTAGAAGTAGTGATATGATTTTCAAAATGGCTGCTACAGTGGGCATAATGGCTGTCAGATCAGCATCATTTTTAAGAAGGGCCAGTTAAACACAAGTCTTCTGGTGAAAACCCACTATCAATATGACTTTCCATCTAGATGGAGTAGCAATATGATTTTTAAAATGAAACTGATGGATATATTGGATTTTAGATTGACGTAATTTAAATTTAAGCCCAACTAGACATCACAAGTAGTCTTCCAGTGAAAAGACCTTGCTGATGTGACTTTGTGACTTTCCATTCAGAAATAATAACAAGATTTTCAAGATGGCTGATGTGGTGGCCCAACTGAATGTCAGATCAACACCAATTTCAGTTAGGACCAAAAGGAAATAAGTCATCTTTTAGTGCAAACCCCATGACACTCCATTGCAAAGAACTAGTGATAACAAAATTTCAAGATGGCTACTAATGAACATTCTAATCGATTTAGGACCAACAAGACATAATAAATCATTCACAGAAAATCCCACACTGATATGACCACCTATGCAGTAGAATTAATAATAAAAAGAATTTCAAGATGGCTGCTGAACTAGACATCATGAAAGTCAACTAGACATCATAAAAATGAACCTGACATCATTAAAGTCAACTAGACATAAAAATGAACTAGACATGAAAGTCAACTAGACATCATAAAAATGAACTAGATATCATGAAAGTCAACTAGACATCATGAAAGTAAACAAGACATCATGAAAATCTTTAAATGAAAACAACATGTGGATATAACTATATATTCCAGAGGAATCTGAAAACAAAATCTTAAAGATGGCCATTGAAGATCTTTTTTTAAAAAACATGTTTCTTTAATAACACTTTTCTAATCACAATACCTTAGTTATACAACTACCAATACTACCTCACAAATCTTGACCTCCCAAGTTAAAAGGTTGGCTATGAAAGCTAAAAGCTGTCTGCTCACATAGGTGGGAGTCAGAAACAGTGATTTGCCTTTAGATAAAGGACTTGGCACAAAATCCTGTACAGTATATTGTACAGTGTATACACAAGTTACTACTGGAGCAGAATGTACACTCTGCCAATGTAGATGTTTACAGGTGACATTGCAGCCTTGTACACAGATGGAGCAGTGACATTATATGCCTAGATGTGATTATTCAGAAGAATATTTTCTGCCACAACTCCAGTGCAAATCATATTGCTGCATCATAAAAAGCTGCCCAACGACCTGGTAAGGTATCCTGTTGCACTGCTGCTGTCTGTCCTACTAGGTCTGAGGTTTTGTGATAAAAGATCATGGAGGTAAAAGCTAGAGAAAACTGGCTCTATCAACCATCCCTTTGCTTGAAACCAATGCTGGTGATTACTGCATAACCTTATGAATGAAAATGTGCAATAACTTCCTCTGATCTTGCAGAGCATATATTATATCCTACCCAGGAAAATAAAGCCTGAGCTGATATATTGACCTTTCCCACTTTCAAAGGCAAAATTATGTGTCTCTTTGTTCCAGTTTATTTCAGGTACCACTTCAAAGCCCTCACCTGGGCACTGGAGACAACCCTGTAATGAAAGGTCCAACAGAGAATAAGCTTTCACCACAAAAAGACTAATTACTTAAAAGCATCAACCTGAACTTGCCAAAGAAAGCAGTGGCCATCATAAGTAACATTTGTCCATCCAGATGTTACAGTGGTTATTTCATGTCAACTGTCAAGGCTCGCATTTCACCAACCCTGCTGTGGGTAAATGAGTAGGAAGCAGGTCTAACATGTGGAATGATTCGAGGATGCTCTAGTCATAGATTAAGTGGATCCCTTATTCAACCATGTCCAATCCATGGTAGATTCCATTTAATGCACAGGCCAAAGCCTTCTATTGTGACAGTTTAAAGTTTGCCTGAATGTCAGAGAGGTCTTGGTTTTGTCCTGCTAACTTCTTCATCTCAAAAAGCAATAGGTGTGATATATGGATATGTGATGATATCAACTGACTTGCTCAGTCAACTTTGATGGCCAGAGTCTGTTTATGTGCTTATCAAAAGCTACTGTTAAGCCAGATAAAACTAGCTCCATCATAACTGAATGGAGTGAAACTTGTTTAGAAATGAAGACATTAGTGGTATGGAAGCTTCATTCATTTTATTGTGGTGAATATATTTTGATGTTTCATAATTATCAGTATTGCTTAAATGTTTTTAACACAATTTTCTAAACTGTAATCATTCATGCTAGTTACTGATGTTTGAAGAGCAACTAAATCGATAAATTTAAATATTTGTCTAGTTTGTGTAATCAATGACCCTGACATTTGTCCTTTTGACTCCAAAATCTATAGACCTCTTTTTCACATTAAGTACAAGCCATCCACGAACACTGGTCATGGCATGTGGTTTCAAAATTAATATATTAAGTACAAACCTTAACCAATTTTCTTCCTTCAGTAACAGTAGTCATATCAAAGAAATAAATGGTACCAGCAGCTACCTCACTTGGCACACAGCATTAAAAGGTTAGTGTTTGGGCTTGTAGACCTGATGTAAGGAAAATGTGACTGGATAGTACATGATGCCTTGTCTGCAGCATGATGCCCCAATGCTAGACATCAAAATAAACTGCCACAATGCAGATATCACAGCGATATGACTATAATTGTTAAAGCTACGGTAGAAATCTAAATCACACACAGTCACAGCGACCTAGAAATCTTAGTAGGATTTTTGAGCTCAAGTCTTTGGACCCTCTGACTGCTTAAACTGAGTTCCCAGCTGAAAAAACACAGTAAGGGTCAAGGAGAAAGACTGCATGTCTGACATCAGTAAAACAAGTCAAAAGAATGAATACTGCATCAATCAATCAATCAATCATTTAATCAATGCAAGAAAGTATAAGTGATGCTCAAGTACCATAATGATGTTGGTTTCCTGCAATTGACTCTGTGTGTGTGTGTGTGTGTGATAAACAACTTCTATTTTGTGTTAGCCCTATAAACATTTACCAGTACTGCCTTCTGTTTCATCAATAAATCAATCAAGCAATTAGCCTTCCAACAAGTTATTGTTGTTTTCCTGAATTAGAAAAATATCACAGTATCGACTCAACCTTCCTACTCTGTATTGTGTGACCATTATATTAGCGAATCAGTTTTTAAATGATGACTTCAGCTGCATGTGATGATTCTCTGGATTAAACTAATAGCCAGCATTTTTTTTAAGTGTTGTTGCGGTGATACATGTAGAACATTGAAATTTACGTTCTATTTACTGAAGCAAAAAAATTCTTTTTAGTGTAAATTTAATCCTGATAGTCATAAAATAATTATTATGTGCTTTTCATTTTCCTGAGTTCAATGAGTGACAAGTCCAGGAATCCTCATCCAGAAATTCTTTTGAGCTCACCAATTCTATACTTTTGGACTTGTGATAGGCCATTTAGGATTATTCAGGATTTAATTCACAATACTGTATCTCTTAAATTTGCACTTTGTAACTAAGAAAAATAAATCATTTGTTGATTTTACTCAAACTTGTTTGATTTCACTTATTTCTGTTACATAGTTCAAGTCACAACAACAGCCTTTGTAACCACAAGCAGATGATACAATTACTAATTATAAAACATTGTGTTTTCCTATGACCTTTAGCCATGGTGGTTCTGATACATTATCATTTCAGCCCACAATGTTGTCATGTGATGGTTCAATAATCATATAGTCTATTGGTAGTGTGCATTGTACATCTTTTTGCCATAATCCACTATCAGCTCAAAAAGTTACATATCTTGCTTATAAGTTAAGCAAATTCTTATTGTACATTCTGAAAAATGGACACACCACCTAACATATGTAAAAATACTTATCAACCAAATGTTGGTCTGGCTATGAAGATCAGAGATTGGTGTAATCATTGGTTATTCTGATTTAGATCAAGGGATTTCAACAAATAAAGAGCATAAGAAATAAAGAATATTTTTCCATACTGAATGGAAGAAGACTTTGCAGCCTTTGGTGGAAATTACTTGACTTGGTGGTTGTTATATTTTGGTTTTATCTACTTAGTTACCAATGGGTGAGAAAATGGGGAGGGGGGGAAGATACATTTTCTGGGTCACAAATACAATTTGCTATTTTTGTTTCTATTGTAATAAGAGTAAAAGTAGTTGATGTTGCAGTATTAATTGTTATCATTATTGTTATTTTCTGGAACATGTTACAAAGACTGATATTTTGATCAGAAACCATTTTTCACTGTTTAGCCATTGACTTTGACCATCAACATTTTGACCCCAAAATCAATAATCTGCTTTCTTATCACAAGTGCCAGCCATTTTCAAAATCTGACTCTAGTCTGTTCTGAAAAACTAAGGTTATGAAAACACCATTCTTCTTTCAGCTAAAGTGATCTTGATCTTTGATCCATAAAAATGATAGACTTTTATCTATCCCCAATGGGCCGCAGGCAGCTGAGTGATCTAAAGCACTGATCACTGATCTTTACTGATCACTGCCATCTCACTTCCATCCATGTGGGTTCAAGTCTTGGGCCAATGTGGGTATGCGAGAAAGCTACCAGTAGCTTCCCGTGGGTCAGTGCTTCTTACCTGGGATCTTCCTAAGCCAGTAATATAGGTATCATCTAGCCTATAGTGTTAAACCCAAAAGAACAAAAAATTCTTATCCCAAATGTAAGCTGCTAGCATTTACAAAGTTTGGTAGATGTTAGAGAGCTTAACTTATTTTGCAGAAACAAAATACTATAATGACCATCCAGACTGATTTCATAACAAGATACTCTACACCTATGGTGGGTATATACAAATTATTGAATAGATGAATATGGGTTTTGACATTATCTGCCACAATTTAATGTATCAATATGTATTTATGATATGTTTATGTGCAGAAGTTAACAGATGATGTAACATGAACCTGTTATGGCCCAAGGATCAAACCTTAGTCCCACAGAATCTGGCCACTTTGTCATAACTTGCAAACTAACTATCAAGATACCCATCAAAATAATTATGTACTTATATGTGCTAAGGAATGAAATGACAAAATACAGACACCATACTGACATTTACCCTTGGTCTGTCATTACCTTCGGTATGCACCCAAATGGCCTACATTTTGGGGATGGTAGGCAGAAGACTGAGGCACTGAGATATGTTTGTGCTTTATAAACATATAATTCAAGTTTCTCCTTTGGTTCTATGTGGCCTTTTGTAGTCTTCAAATTTTAATCAACGTTTTATTTAAACAGTAGGGAAGTGTTCTCCTCTGGAAGATGGCAGAGTTAAGAAATGACCATAAGTACATGTAACTGGTATATGGTATTTATGTGGATTCTGTAATTGGCAATCTTTCCAGACCTGCCATCCATGCCAATACTTTTAAAAATAAATCCCTATATATTATATTCCCATATAAATTTTCCAAGATCCTTATAAGCTGTAATTCTGAGAGAATGATTACAAATTTAAATAAGAAAATCATATCGAAATAGAAAAACATTCCATGATCTATGATCATGACGAATGTACTAAAAAAACAGTTGATCTATCAATATGACCATTATGAATATACTCAACTCAAATGATCTGTTAATACGATCATGATGAATGTACTAAATACAAACAATCTGTCAATATAATCATGATGAATGTATTAAATGCAAATGATCTGTCAATATGATCATGATGAATCTACTCAATACAAATCTGTCAATATGATGACAATGAATGTACTCAATACAAATGAACTGTCAGTATAATCATGATGAATAAATACAATTGATCAGTCAATACGATCACCATGAATGTACTCAATACAAATGATCTGTCAATAAAATCATGATGAATGCACTAAATACAAATGATCTGTCAATATGTTCATGATGATAGTCAATAAAATTGATATGTCAACAAATGTTCTACTTTACTGGTAATATAAGCATCTTATTATCCCTATATTTTTTAAAAACTTTTACAAAATCTGTGCTTTTACATAAATTGCTTTTAAATCTTCCCTATAAAATCATTACACTATATACAAATATGGCAGGGGCGATCATGATGCCTTTGAACAAGGAAACCTTTAAACAAATAAAATTGCTGCCCTTTGTTAAAATTACTATATCTGAAAATAAAAAGCAAGTTTTAAAGCAAAAAGTACTCTTTCAAATAAATATGGCTGTCATTCCAGCCTTTTTTCCGCTGGTAACTTGTTCGACTGAATTGAAAAGTGGAACGAAAATTAATGTACATGCCAGTTTCAATTTGAAACTGAAACAAGGAAAATTCCTGTTTTTGTTGTGCACTGATAAGTTACATTTAATATCCGTGCGTCATATGTTTATTAACTTTACTATACAGCCGCTTGCTTAGGCCGATAAATCAGCTTCACGCCTATAATATTACTGAATGGCGGTTTATCGTCCATCAATATCAACAATGATTGGGAACGGGGGCTGATTTCTCAGACTAACTCTTGCTAAAACTGTATTGTTGATACTTTATGAAGCCCTTTATTTTCTAGTCTTAGGAGTCACAGTAGTCTGACATTTTTCTTAATTAATTTATGGTACCAATAAGGTGATTTCGTGTTGTCAGAGATTTCATCATACTTTATTGAAATATCGCCAGACTCCTGTGTCAGGTACAACCATACCGACATCACTCCTTAAATGGTCACATTCATACGTCAATCCGTAATCAGGCATGAACCTGCAACACAAATTAATTAAACAAATCTATTATATTAACACTTACCTATTCTATCATCAACTTCCCGATTTATGACCTAAATCCAACGCATACGAGGTTGTTTGCTGCAGTTGCCAAGTAAACCGCACAATTCCCGACTAGAAACACTCTCATGGATCATTACCTCGAAGGTCAATTGGAATATCTTCGACAATTTAGACGCGGAAATTTTAATGCCCCGGATGTATGTCAGCGCATTAATTTACTGAAAAAGATCATACAGAAGAATTAACAGGGAAGTAACAGTGAAATTGGAAATAAAAGTTCGATACATTCGCCAATTCATGCTCCTTGTTTCCTAAATATCCGAGATCAAATGCTGCTAACCATATACATTCGGGGTATTGATTTCGGATTTACGAATGTCGATTGGAATATCCGATGTTTCTTTCTAGACTTGACGGATAAAGGCTTAGAATGTTTTAGCTTGCTGAAATTTTGACAATAATTATATATTCAGCCTCTATTATCAAGTCTAGGAAGAAACCTCTGATGTAATTCATCGGCTTCAAAACTTTAATAGGGCCTAATATCGGAGCTAAAGGAGACAAAGTCACAATCGGAGCAATGTTGGTCTTCCGAACTTATTTCACCAGCTTACGGAAATTACCGAGCAATGTTCTATTCGAGAAATGTCACGTATGACAGCAAAGGTCGAGTATGTTTTGATATGACTTTGAATTGTACCGATTGAGGCATAGTTATGACTAATGCAACGAAAACAACTGGTAGCGACAGAACTGGAAATAACTGATTTAATGTTATTTCTTTATTCTAAAGTATGTTTGCAATATTTCTGCCAGTCTGACATTTTTCATTGAGACGGGCCTTATAACGTTGCGTGAGACCTCGTTTGCAGATCATTATCAGAGACCATGGTACCTAAGCATCTATATTCTGAACTTCTGAATTATATTCAGATTTTTTTTTTTTTTTTTTTTTTTTTTTTT